>BMAO01025129.1:0-95116 GCA_019973975.1 Trichonephila clavata | reverse complement strand
GTGGGACGGCGTCTAGGGAAGGTTCGATTTTAATGTTAAAATAAGCACGCAGAGTTAAAATAACTAATTTATTAATAACACAACTAAAACATTACTATTTACAAGGGGTTTTAAATTATTCGAGATAACACCATACTAATTCCGAAAACACGTACTCTTTCTCAAAACAACGGAGAGAGCGATTTCCTCTGACCTGCCTTCGTTCAAGCTTTGGTGCAACTCCAGTTTCTTCTTTCTGCCACCTTTATAAATACATGATCTCATCGTATCGCGCAGCTAAAACTCACGTGGTTTCGATTAGTGGTGCCATCTCTTACAATAAAAATCAAAAGAAGTAAAAGAAAACTTGCACTCCTTTCCTACAAGTTCGGCCATCCTGGGAATCACTGACCTCAGTGATTTTACATACCATACAATAAAATATAGGCCTCTGCAAAATTAATATTAATCGGAGATAAAAATTCCAATATAGACATTCAAATTTGAAAATAAGGATACAACTCTCAAAAATGAAATATTAATAGCAAAGAAAAGCAAAACACATTAATACACATTATGTTCTTTTAAAAAGGAATAGAAAAACCTTTTTATTAAAATACATCATCATGGTGAGTAAAATTTCATTAAATCAGCAGATGAATTTTATCTTAGGTCCTCATGATCACCCACTTTCTCTAAATCATATCTATCTCTAGGTTTTACTTTAACTATTCTATATGGTCCCAAAAACTTAGCCTCAATTTCAAACCTGTCCCAAATTGTGTTCTCTGAATGATCACCAAGTCACCCATCTGGTAGTTAGGGGCCTTCCTGCGCTTCCTGTCATAGGTTCTTTTATTCTCTGCCTGTATCTTCTGGATATTTTTCTTTGCGTCTTGTCGTAATTGGTTCCTCTGTTCTTGAAATTCCTCCATCATTTCGTCCATCAGTAACTCTCTCAGGCGAAGGTCTTCCTTGTTTCTCATGTGACGCCAATTAATAATTCAAATGGAGACCACTTAGTACTACGATTAAATGTATATTTAAAATTCTTTGAAGTTGGTCTACGAACTTGAACCACTTGGTAGACTCCTCAGTTGACAGCTTGGTCAAAACGGGAATAATAGTTCGGTGTATTCTCTCGACTTAGCCATTCCCTCTGGGTATTCCGGTGGCGATTTGCAAATGTTGAATGTTTTCATTAGTACAATAATCTCCAAAAGCTCCAGAAGTAAAAGCAGAACATCTGTCTGTTATTATTCTCTTGGGATTACCAAAAGTCTTTTGTTGCAATTTTAATTTATCCAAAGCATCTTCTGCGGAAGTAGATCTAACGGGATAAAGCCAGGTAAATTTTGTAAAAGCATCCACTATTGTGAGAATATGCTTATATTTCTTGTTAGTAGAAGGCAAAGGTCCGATAAAATCGGAGTGATAAGTACTTAATGGCACATCCTCTTTAGGAATGGGGTTGAGGAATCCATCCTTTTTTCCACTCTTTTTGTTGGTCAAAATACATGGCACACAGTTAACAATTACATTTTGCACCTGCTTGCTCAAATTGGGAATGAAAAATTCTTGTTTCACAACTCCTTCTGTCTTGGCAACGGAGAAATGTCCCTTCTCATGTGCTAACTTAATTATCTCAGTTTGCATATCTCTTGGTACAACTATCAATTCACGACCTTCAACATATTTGTAAAGTATTTCGTTTTTATCGAAAAAGTCTGAATTACTGTTTGTTTCAATCAGTGACCTCAGACTCTGAGTGTATTCATCTTCTTGTTGTTCCCTTTTTAATCTTGCGGTTAGAGTATCGTTAGTAATTATTGCGACTGGATATCTACTAAGGGCATCCACATGTTGCATTCTCTGGCCGGAACGATGCACAATTTCATAATCAAACTCTTCCAGCAATAATGCCCATCGCGCTATGCGAGTAACCAAATCCTTTTTGTCCATAGTCTTTTGAAACGCTGAGCAATCCGTTATGACTTTGAAATGATTTCCCATAAGATAGGTACGAAATTTCTTTAAAGCGTTGACAACAGCAAGAACTTCAAGTTCATAGCTGCTATACTTCTCCTCTGCCGGAGTAGTTTTCTTAGACATGTATTGAACTGGATGCAATTTTCCATCTTCTGCCTCTTGGAGTAAGACGGCTCCGTAGCCTTGTTGACTTGCATCCGTGTGCAATTCGGTTGTTTTTCCCTGCTGGAAAATACTTAATACTGGACTTTCAGTCAATAATTGCTTGAGCTTTTCAAATGCTTCTATTTGAAGTCGTTCAAAGACAAATCGATTGTCGTTTCTAATTAGATCACTCAAAGGCTTCGCTATTTTAGAGTATGACGGAATAAATTTTAGAAAATAGCCAGTGAGTCCTAAAAAGCTTTGGACTTGTTTGACAGTCGTTGGTACAGGAAACCTCTTGACAGCTATCGTTTTTGCAACTGAAGGGCGTACCGTTCCATTTTCAACAACGTGACCCAAAAATTCCACCTTTCGTTTTAAAAACTGACATTTTTCAAACTTGATCTCCAACCCATATCTGGATGCGACCTCAAACACTTTCTTTAGTTTTTCCAAACCTTCTTTCTCATCTTTAGCTGGAACGATCAAATCGTCCAAATAAATTATTACGATGCCTTTTCGCATGAGTTCCCTAAAAATGCTGTACACATATCTTTGGAATACGCTTGGGCTTGTACTGAGACCAAAAGGTACCTTATTAAATTCGAACTGCCCGTCTGGTACAACGAAGGAGGTGAAATGCTTGCAATCCTAGTTTACGTCGACATGAAAAAGCCCATTTTTCAAGTCTAACGTGGAATACACTTTGGCGTCTTGCAGCCTATCCAATACGTCCTCTATCAGTGGCAAGGGGAAGCGATCCTTGACTAGTTTTCGGTTCAGTTTCCTATAGTCAATGCATAGTCTGTTGGTACCGTCTTTCTTCTTGACTAACACGATTGGACTTGCATATTCAGAAGAGCTTGGTCTCACGATTCCCTTATCCAACCATTCGTCGATCTGCTTGTTGACGGTCTGATTCTCCAGAAACGACAAACGGCGTGCTGTTTGGTAAACTGGTATATCATCCTTCAGGATAATTCTCATGGATACATTTGTCGTTTCGGTCTTCTTAGGTGTATAGCTGTTGATTAGTTCAGAGAGTTCCTTTCTTATTTGAGGATTGATAACATGTTTAACTTCGATTTCGTCTTCAGTTCTTGCCTCATAAACCTGTGTATTCACAAACCACACCTTCTCTTCGTGTTTACGGAAATAAACACCTTTTTTATCAAAGCCAACAAAAGCTTGTTCCAAAATGTCCGATCCTATCACTGCCTGGAACTCCAAATGCACCGCAGGCACGACATGCCATATTACGGAATATTTCTGTCCATCCAATTCGATTTCTCGTTGGAACGATCCTTTTGTTTTGACTTCGTACTTTCCCAATCCAGATAACACGACAATGTCCTTCGAGAGCTTCGATTGCTCGATGATTCCTTTGCTTACATCTTCACGAATGAGCGAAACTGAGCTTCAAGTGTCGATTAGAGCCTCAAAAGTCTTGTTTCCGATGGTTATTTTCCTGGTCTTAATTCTGTCTTGCTGAATTCGAGAACAGATCTGGACCGGAGAGCTTGAAGATTTATTGATTTTCGTACCCTTGTTTGCGCTTTGTACAATCTACGGCATAGTGACCTGGTCCCCTGCAGTAGCTACATGTTACCTGCTTAACTCTTTTATCGTAAGTTCTCGTCGATTGAAAGCATTTTCTATCATTCCAATTATTTCTAAGGTGAAAACGTTCTTGCCTTCGAGAACAATTATCGTTATTGTTCGATCTCTTAGCAAATGAGTTTAACTGCTTTGGCCCTATAGTTCTTCGGACGTCCTCATAATCTTCAAATTTTTTCGCTAGCTCAATAGATGAGTTAATAGTAGACCATTCGTTCAAAAAGTGTTCCTGAAAATCATACGGCGCCCTCTTCTTCATTTGATCGGCTATGATTAATTCTCGTAATTGGTCGTAGGTGTTAACTTTTAAGCCCAAAGTCCATCCATCAAAATACGTCTGTAATTCGTGTTGAAAATCTTGCCATGTTCGTTCATCGGACTTTTGGTGAAACAAAAATAACTGACGAAATTTTTCCGGAGGAGAGAGAGAGAGAAGATAATTTAAATCTTTGTAAGAGCAACTTCTTTATATGATCGTAATCGTTACACTTACCAGTTGGTTCTCTTGCGATCAGATGGGCAATTTCGACGGGTATTAAACCTATAAGTTTTTGAACCCAATCTTTTTTCGGTAAGGAAGTTAGTTCTGCATGACGCTCAAATAAGGTAAGATTCAAACCAATATCTTCCTTCATATTAAACTTATGAAAAGTTTCGTGAAACAGTTTATTCAATGCTTGAACGTTTTCGGTGTTATTCGGCATACCGGCAGTCTGTTGCGCTTGTATTCGCAACTTCTCTAATTCGTACTCTCGTCTTTCTCTCTCATCCTTTCGCATATCCTCTCTCTCAGCCCTCTCTCTCTCAGCCCTTTCTCTCTCAGCCCTTTCTGTACGTTCCTTCACTATGCTATCAAGCATCTTTTTAACATCGTCTTCAACGTAATCTGGGCTTTTTACGATCAGCTCCTTTAACTTCAATTTTGTGATACCTGCTTCGATAGTAAGATCCAAATCCTCGGCGAGTGACACCAAATCCTCTTTCCTTTTCGCGAGTAAGAATGCCATTTTTATACTCAGAATGGTGACCCAGAGAACAACTTAAATTTTTACCCAAGTTAAATGAGACAAAACCATTAAAATGACACGCAAAAAGTTTACTCACTTAAAATGAAACAAAAGATAATTTAAATAAGATGCAATTATCAATTATAAACAATTATAGACAAAAATGGACTTTTTAAAGAATTCCCGGAACTTAAATCCTTTTACAAAACACAACAGTATTACAGTTAACATCAATTTTATTTTTTACTAGCTGTTACCCGCCCGCTTCGCTGGGAATTTCATGATGTTTTATAAATTTTTACTGCTTATATATATGTATAAATTATTGATATCTAAGTCCTGCATTAAGAATTCGATTGTATTGAAAAATATACTTATACCTGTAACTGTCGCCTGTTGATAAAAAAAAAGGGGCAGAACTCATCTAATTTGTGTTTTCTAAAAATCTCTAAAATTGAAGCATAGAATGATGTTTGCTCTTTCGTAACCCAAAAACCAAGTAGATTCCGCAAAACCAATTTTCGGTGGATCTCTACTCCGTAAATTGAACATGCAAGCCAAATTTCAAGTCTAAATCTAACAGGGAAAAAAACAAAAGTTTTACTATCAATATCTCAGTAATCCCGTTGAGAGCCGTTTTCCAAAATAACCGCTCTTAGCGGATTTCAACTCAACAAAAGAAAAATGCAAACCAAATTTCATTATTATAGTCCTTGTAGCTCGAAAAAAGTAATTTTTTTGTCAATACGTCCCAGTAACCCCCTGCACCCCCCAGAACTTGATTTGCTTAAAATACATTCTTAGTGGATCCCTATTCAACAAAAGAAACATGCTTAACAAATTTCAAGTATATGGGTCTAACAATTAAAAACAGGAATTTTTTTCTGTAACTCCTCTTGACCCCTCGCAACCCTACTTAGGGGTCAATTTTCGGTTTACTCTTTGTTAGAGGAACTCTATTCCATGAAAGGAACATGCCTACCAATTTTCAAGCAGGATGATCAAATAGTTTAAAATGGAAATATTTATCAATTACGCCTCTTAATCTCCCGAAATTAAACTTAGTAGTTGATATTCGCGAAACCCATTTTGTAGCGGTTCTCTACTTTACGAAAGGAATCTGCTTATCAAATTTCAAGACTGTACGTCTAATAGTTTAAAAATGGGGATAATTATCTATGACGCCACTTCTGGGTCTGTTTTCACAAAACCAATTTTGTAGGGGAATTGCACACTATGAAAGAAATCTGCTTAGCAAAATTTGAAAACTGTGCGTCCAATAAATTAAAAATGCAAAAAAAATTTATCAGTAACGCCCCTTGGCAACGCGGCCTAGGGGTCGAATTTCACAAAACACATTTTTTAGGGTATCTCTATCCTATGAGAGGAATCTGCTGAACAAATTTCAAACTGTGCGTCTAATAGTTTAAAAATGGAAATAATTATTTATATCTGCCCTTAACACCCCTTGAGGGTCAATTTTTCCCAAACCTGTTTTGTAGCGGATATTTACTCCATGAAAGAAACATTCCTACCAATTTTCAAGCAGGGAGGTGAAGTAGTTTAAAAACGAAAATATTTATCTAGTACGCCACTAAATCCCCGCAACGCCATTTAGAGGTCTGTTTTCACAAAACCTTCTTATAGCTGATCTCTACTCTATAAAAGAAATCTACTTATCAAATATAAAGACTGTGCGTCTAATAGTTTAAAAATGGAAATAATTATCTATAACGCCCCTTAAGTCCCGCAACGCCACTTGAGGGCAATTTTCACGAAACCCATTTTGCAGCGTATCTCTACCCTATGAGAGGAATCTACTTACTAAGTTTCAAGACTGTACGTCTAATAACTTAAAAATCGGAATTTCTGACGACCCTTAAACCCCCGCCCCCGCAAACAATTGCTGCTAATTTGAAATTACAAACAGACACTTCAATTTATTTATTTGTATAGATATAGATTGGGATTATAATAAATATTGTTTAAATGTGACTAAAAATGTAAATAAAAAAAAAAAAGAAAGGATTAAAACTAACCGTAAAACTTATCAATTTTTTGTTTCTTGCATTGCTTTTTGCTTATGAAGCCTTGATTTATTATTTTTAAAAGTGCATCCGAAACAGCCGATGCTCTACTTAACTGAACAGTGAGATTCTCTCCTTTCATAAAAAAAAAAAAAAATTATGGCACGTGTCAGCGTATTATCATGTGCGCGTAACACTATTATGTCTCATGAACAGCATCGGTCGCCAGTAACCAAAACAACGACTTCATTAGCTCAGCTTGGCGTTCAATTTGGCGTTCATCTTGGCATTCAGTTTCACGTTCACCCGTATAGTTTCCGTTCCCGTAAGAATACGGGAATAAAATATAGCCTATGTTACTCCCCGTTAATGTAGCTTTCCATTAGTGAAAGAATTTTTAAAATCGCACCAGCCGTTTCTGAGATTAGCCGGAACAAACAGACAGACAGACAGACAGACAGACAGACAGACAGACAAAAATTTTAAAAATTGGTTTTTTGTTATGAGTACCGTATATACTTTTAGTGCATTAAGTAAAAAGCTGCTAATTTGAAATTACAAACAGACACTTCAATTTTATTTATTTGTATAGATTTAAAAAAAAAACGCGTTCCTCTCATTTATCAAAAATAGATTAAGAAAAAACACGGAAAGTACTCAGTTATTAATCCAAAACTGAAGGAACATCAAATATTTATGTCTGCAATTAAACCAATAATAGTACCTAGTACTTCAAAATTCAATTTCAGATTCACAGAACAGGAAATATACACACAAAAAAATCATTCATATATAATTTTCGCCTATTACTCACACAATACCAAAAAAAGGATACTAGCACAATTCAATGTAATTTTGAAGACACTTTACCTTGACCTCAATGACACAGGAAATCTTGTTTCGTGTTGATAACTCGCAAATCGATGCAGTTCCAAAGGTTCTCTCGTCAGTGTTGACCTCAATGATCAAGGTAATCCCGTTCAATTCGTTCAGTATCTCGTTGAGTCGCTGGGCTTCCAGTTTTGGTTGACTGTAGCTGACGTGGAAATTCGCCAAGATTTCGTGTTTCTAACCAAGTCAATGGACTCCTTTTTCTTGTTGACTGTTCTCGCTGAAGTATTTCCGTATCGCTCGTAAAATTTCTTATCCAGCTGATGGCTTCGCCGGGTTTCTATTCGATGCAAGGCAAGGTCTATGTACCACTCAGGAAATCAAAAATCGATGAGGAGGTAAAACTTTTAAAAAATTCTCTTAGATAAAACTTTGAATAGTTTAAAAAATTCTCGGTCGAACCTCCAATTTGTGGGACGGCGTCTAGGGGAAGGTTCGATTTCAATGTTAAAATAAGCACGCAGAGTTAAAATAACTTAATTTATTAATAACACAACTAAAACATTAACTATTTACAAGGGGTTTTAAATTATTCGAGATAACACCATACTAATTCCGAAAACACGTACTCTTTCTCAAAACAACGGAGAGAGCGATTTCCTCTGACCTGCCTTCGTTCAAGCTTTGGTGCAACTCCCAGTTTCTTCTTTCTGCCACCTTTATAAATACATAATCTCATCGTATCGCGCAGCTAAAACTCACGTGGTTTCGATTAGTGGTGCCATCTCTTACAATAAAAATCAAAAGAAGTAAAAGAAAACTTGCACTCCTTTCCTACATATATACTATAAGTTTAAACTGATCTTTAAACCACCTTGAAGACATTTGGAAAGAACTAAAGAGGCAGAGAGTGGAATAAAATAATGAGGGAACTAAAGGCATCTATTGCAAAAATATCGATGTAGAAATCAGGTTAAGACAATAGTTAACTCTACGCCTAGATTTCAAAATCTGTTGTGGAAGCTCAAGGATACCCTATTAGACCCTAATTTATCACAGTATTACAATATTTCCTGTCTTTGTAGCGGTTTCGGAAAATGTTCAAACGCATTTACAAGCAATATTTTGAGGTAATTTTTATAATATTTTTAGAAACAGAAATCGATATTATTAAAACATTTCCCATTGTTAATTATCAGATATATACAGCAATTCTTTGATGAAATGTCCTATCAATTTCGAGAATACTATTTTTCGTTTTTTTAAATATATATATTTCATTAACATTATTCCTTGCCATGTCTGTTACAGAAAAAGCAAAGAATATTCATATTTTTATAAGCAATATGAATAACTAGAGAAGAATTTTTTGAAATATAAGTATCAGAGTTGAGAAAAAAGGGGTACATAGAGCAATCTATAATGGAATACATTTCTACACAATTATATTTTTCGACAAGATTACGATACACAAATTGGGTTATGAAAATTGGAAGTAAAGCTGCAAAGGATATTATTTTGCCCATTCGCTTAATTTCAAATTCGAAAGGTTTTGCATTGACATTCCGCATGAAATTAAGGTATCCGACTGGTTGCGACAACTTTTTTTTTGAAAAAATGGAGATATGGGGATTTTTTTGTGATTTTTATATTTATTTGGTATATTTTAAGAAAGAGATCCTAAAATTGAAAAGAGAAAAAAAAATATTATTATTAAAATGGGAAAAAACTGGTAAAAATTTACAAAAAATTACGTAAACGGGGCCTGCTCTGTACAAAAATTTTATAAACAAATACCCAATTTTTCAATTTTGATATGTTACTTTGTTATTAATGTTTGAAGTGACCTTCAGGATAAGAGATATTTTAATTTTTACAAAAAATAGAGCACTTTATCTTAGTTGTTATACGAAATTGCTTAAAAAAACAGTGGTTATATTCACATAAGGGACTGTAAATTTTGTAATAATGCAGTGATTTATAAATCTGAAGATCAAAATAATTCTACTATTATACAGAACATACAAAAAAATTTCAGTAAATTATTTTAGAAACTTTTTCAGCAATCCTTGTCACCGTTTTAAGCATTTTCTGAAAAAAAACACATTTCGTGTAAAACACATTTTAAAGTTTGAAACACTTTTTTCTAAATATTAATACTTACCTACAGTTTTAAAATTCCCCAGATTTATACGTAACGCCTTCCTTTTTCTCAGATAATGCACAGTTCCTTTTTTTAAGTCCTCTGAGTTTTTTTCTCTTGTTTTTTGTAGTTGGCAATGAATGTCTCTCCGAGTCGACAATTCTTTCGTCATCAACGTTTGAAAAGCCCTTCACAATGAAACAACCCATTAGGATGTGTAAATGTTCCAACACGGGAAGAATCCCTTTAGATCCATCATTGAACTGTAATGCAGCTAAGAATGCGCCAAATTGTAATGTCAGAAGTTCAACAAAAGTTTCTTTTGGGATTATGCTCCACAAAACACCATTAAAACTTTCATTGGCATTTTGGGTCTTTCCATGCAAACATTTTTCGAGAAGTGATTGATCACATAAATCCATATAGGAGCTTTTCACCGTGTTCAATACAGCAGTTGGTAAGCCAGGTGTTCTATGTTTATGCAGTTTTCCTTCTTGCTTGGCCTTTTGGTATTTGCACCACGTATCGGATCCAGAAGGGCATTGCCATGCATGGGTTTTTTGTCGGTTGAGCTGCAATGAAAAAATGCAGCAATGACTGTAGTCTGCATGTTAGACAAATTGCCAACATTACTTCGAATAGCAATTCTCCAAAATAATTTTGAAGTGTGTCGATAAATTTGTCGGTCAATTTGCCTTTCCCACCCTAAACCTTTTGTGGATTTCTTCAGCTTTCGTAGACGAGAGCCAACTCTCTTCTGCACATGTCCTATGCACGCATATTTAGTTATGCTCTCAATACCATACATATCTTTCACATTATTGAACGCCTTTGAATCCCCATCCCCGTAGTAAGATGTATATCGAAGACTGCGGTTTGCTTCAGACCTTTCAAAAATCAGACCTTTGCTTCAGACCTTTTCGACAGTTTCCATATTAAAAGCTAATCCTTTGTGATTTTTATAAAAATGTGACACTACGCATTTTTTGGAGGGTCCCGATGTTTTTTCGTTTTTTGTAGATACTCGACAATATTGACTGAGCACTTCAATGTTTAATATTTTTCCAGAGTCCACAGAAATTGCCGAAACACATCCAGTCAGTGAAGAGTAGCCACGTTTTTGCCATGTACCATCTACACTAACGGCACACTCATTTGAACATTCCGCAATGGATTTTGCTGACTCCGACATAGAACTGTTTGCAGCTTGTGACGTAGCATGCAGCAACTTAATTTCATGTTGTCTGTATGTACATTTTGAAAGATAAGGAATATTCAGCATACTGAACAGTTTCTTTCCAGCTGAAAATCCTTTGCCAATAACTCTCATTCCAAAGACGAGAAGAAGGTTTACTGTATTTAAATTATTCACCTTTGATGTAAAAGTGAATCCTTTTGAAATTGAACAGTTCTTACACTTGAGACACAAATTTGACTGCAAACCAAGTCTTGAGTCTTCAACCACAAGTACAGTTCTTGATCAAAACAAACAGGGCAAGAAAAAATAGAGAATATTGATACCAGTATTTCGATGTCGAAAATCCTATTACCAGAAAGAGTTCCGGTATCAACATTAAAAAAAGTGTCACTTAATCCTCTTCCCAATTTTTCTGTACTAATACTTCCATCACTAACTTTCTTTTGAGCAGTGCGGAAATTACCATTAAACTTTCGATTCTTTGGACGTATTTTTCGTCCATGTCCCATGGCAGATATTTGAAGAATAATTAAAAAGCAGTTTTATCAAATACGAAAATCAAAATGAACCTATTTCAGTAAAAACTAGAATGAAAAAAGTTAGCAGTGATATCGAACGTTAAGAAGTAAATAAACAAATATCCTGAAATTGCCAGATTTGAAAACTCCTTTTATAAAAAAAAAATAAGTGAGGCTTCTTAATAACGTTAAACAAAATATTAAAATATACTTTACTTCAAAATATATTTTTGAAAAAGTGGAAAGAAATCGAACAAACTTTCAGTTTTGGTTTCAGAATGCCACTTCCGATCGGCAGTTACCAACTGGAAGTGTCATCTCCTTGTACTAAAACAGTTGTAACTTTTGTTCTAGTGAACGAAAAATAAAAAACTTGGTAATTTTATAAAGCTAATAAGTTGGTCTACAAAATAGAATCATAAAAATTTTTTGTCAATTTTTGACCAAATTTAGGGTAATCGGATACCTTAAGTCCTGTGAATTTGACACAATGCGGCACTCGATTGTTTTTTCGATCGAACGTATGCACTTGATCTTAAAGTACTGAAAATCAATATTGAAACGATTTGATATCGTCTTTTTTATCGGTTTTCAAAAGAGGAACAATTAAGCCCTTTGCTAAGAAAATAAACGAACTATACGAATACAAAATAAAGTAAAGGTTTCAATTGTGAATTAAGATACAAGTTATATAAAAAAGTATGAAATCATAAATCAGAAATAAGGTATTTGCCCTGGGAAAAGTATGTCTAAATGGATGTGACCACTATGAACTGCTATACAAGCCCACAACGAGCTGCCATACTATTTATGAGGGTGTCCATAAATATTTGTCGCAGCAAAGCCCATTTTTCCAAAAGTATGTACAGTAAAATTGTGATCCAGGAACAAACCCCATATCGAGGAACAAACCATACGGCAAATATCCGCTCCTTCGCGAAATTCATCAACAATGTGGCTGCGCATTATCGCTCATAAAAATGTATTCCGGACCCATAGCACCCAGAAAACCCTCGGATAGGCTTTCAGGATCACATCCCTATAACTCTGTGAGTTTACAGTACCCGCCTCGAAAACATACAGTGGTGTACGTTTATGCCACCACACAAAAGGATTTCTATGTCTCAAATCTGTCGATTTTTGTTACGTAAGAAGGATGAAAGCGATCTCCAATTTCTCTCCAGGTGAAGATTTTGCGAGGATCATATTGTCTGGAACATTTCGACTCATCATTGAAAAGAACACGCCCCGTTATTGTGGTGTCCACGACTTATGTTTTCAGCTCCACAAAATCCAACCTTTCCTGCTGAATACAATCAAAGGGACTCACCAGACCGGACGCTAATGTCTTTCTTTTGGAACATGGAACGCAACGCGTTCCTCCGTCCCATAACAGGATAGTAAATGATGCCTGAAGGTGGAAGGTACTTGCTGGAGTGGAGAGACCTCCTGATTGGTGGGGACGTTGGTGATCCCTGATTGGTTGAAGTGAGAGTCAGTGGTTGAGGCATGATCTTGGCAGAAAATCCCAGGATTTTCTAACCAGACCGGGTGCCGATCGTAAAGACCAGTCCCTAAAAGACGACTGTAGAGTGTTTTCCTAAAAAAAATTTTCCAGACACAGCAACAAGGTCACGAGCAAGCTGTGGAGCCGTTGCCCACCTCTGTCGTTGTGCTCTTAATGCCAATAAGCGATCCTATAGAGATGTCGATGTTCTGTGATGACCTTCCGAGGGACAGTACCACTTGTTTGGAATTGATTCCAAAACTGAGAGACCACTTTCGGGCCACTTGTAATCATCGAGCCTCCTCCGTTTGTGACTGGCCTACTTCAAGCCTGCCAACGGCTCTCCATCGCAAGGAATCATCGAAACGATTATGAAAACATATGAAAAAAAACAGACTAACTTGTTTGTTTTAATACACTAATGAAATACATTAAGAGAATTTGCATATTTTATCGAATTGCATGAAAAGAACTGAACAGAATGAAAAACCACTGCTTCTTGATAAAAATGCAAATCTTGTACGGCAAATACTATATCGTACACGTGTATAGGCGAAACCAGCAGAAAAACAGGCTTTATAAGCGCGTGTAAGTTAAAACATATTTCATTCGCCAGCACACCTCGACGAATTTCTTGGTCTTATTTCGAAGCAATCGGTTAAATTGTAACGTTTAGAGAATGGAATGATGTGGCAAATTGTGGGGAGGCTGGAAGCAAGCCAATGTCAAGTTCAGATTTGTAGAGAGTTCAATTTAACGCCCAGTGTCGTGTGTAACTTATGGAGACAGTTCCAGGATACTGGGCCCACCGAGAGAAAGCCAGGATAAGGTCGTCAAAGAGACACAATGGCCATTGAAGATCTCCATTTGTCGATTATAGAGAGACGTAACAGAAGGGTTACAGCTTCTCAGCTCTCTCGTTACTTGTATGCAGCCAAAGGAATCCGTGTATCAAGTGTGACTCAAAAAGACTTTATGAGAGAGGGTTGTTTGCCAGAAGACCTGCTGTTTGCGTCCCTCTCACGTCTACGAACAGGAGAGTTCGCTTAGCATGGTGTAAACAGCATAGAGATTGGAGTGTGGATCAATGGGCGACCGTCACCAATGAATCTCGTTTCAGCCTAAACACCGATTCTCGCCGTACATTCATATGGAGAGAACCAGGGACCCACTATCTACCCTCTAATGACCGCCAAATTGACAATTATGGCGGAGGAGGTTTAATGGTCTGGGCAGGCATCTTATTGGATGGCTGTACATCTCTCCGTGTTTTTGAACGAGGCTCTGTGACTGGTGTGAAGTATAGGGATGGAGCTCTATGTTTGCCTTTTAAGGGGTGCATGTGGCCCTGAGTTCATTTTAATGGACGATAACGCGAGTAAACATGGAGCTGCTCTGGTCGACGAATTTCGGGAGAGTGAGGATATTCGCTGTATAGATTGG
This sequence comes from Trichonephila clavata, assembly GCA_019973975.1. Lineage (NCBI taxonomy): Eukaryota > Metazoa > Arthropoda > Arachnida > Araneae > Nephilidae > Trichonephila > Trichonephila clavata. The sequence goes on along the minus strand of BMAO01025129.1, from coordinate 80,713 downwards.
CCAGCCAGATCTTCAGACCTCAACCCTATAAAGAATGTCTGGGGAGGGCAATTGCAATTCGCAACCCCCTCCGAGAACTATCCAGGAAATGAAAACAGCGTTGCTGAACGAGTGGGACCAGTTGCCACAAGAGCTTATAAACTGCCTTATTTCAAGTATGACATCACGCTGAAATTCCTGTGTTGCTGTAAGGGAAAGGGGACGTACCCCTTATTAACCCATTTCTTTTGTTTATTCTGCAACCGCTGTTGCATAGCTTCTTACTCCAACGAGTTTAACGCTCGATCATGAGTGTGCATTGCAATTGTTGAATAGTGATTTGCTTTGTATTGCATCAATGTATGTACATATCAAATTTCATTAAAATCGGTCCAGTAGTTCTAGAGATAATCGATCAAGACTGCAAATTCTCTCAATTTCTTACACACAGTATACAGTAGTGGTGTCTGGGTCCTACCTCGAACCCCGCTCACACTGCCCGACGCGTCTCTAAGTGTGGGAGGAAACATATCATCACCAACAATAGCCATAATAACAAATATATTTATTCAGGACTGACAAACACTTAAACAATCATAAGTTTAACTATAAAAAGATACTTAGGAGTGATTCCCTAAAACGTCGATTATTCCTAATACTCAATTCAAAGTAATTCCGACTACCAGAAATAGACAAGGAGACGATCACTAGCTAACCTCAGGTCGGTACTGAATCTATTATCTTCAATTGTCAATCTAACAATTTACTCATAATTTATATCTATTAAACGCGCGCTAAGTTCGTGAAGTAATTCTCCGGCGTTACTTACGTGACAGCTTGGCAACTCCTTACAATTACAAAACTTATATATAGACTTTATATAGTCGAACTAATTAACATATAACTATCTCGTGTTTTTCCTGAAAAGGCTGTGAAATAGTATAAATGCTAGCCCCAAAGTTTCCCAAGAGGATTAGTACGGAAATCTCGCGAATAGCCCCGTCACACAGTATTCACAAAACTGGAAGAAAAATTCCCTTAGGCTTGAACTGTCTCAATCCAGTAGTTACGCAAAAACTAATGCTAAATAAAATCTTTTCCTAAACTAAAAGTTGATATTGTACTATCCGTTCTTTAAAATACATAAAATACAAATTCTATCCGTTTTAATGTGGATTTATTTCAAATTATGACGAAAAACATGTTTGTGACTTTAATTTTGGGCATGAGTATATACAAATCAAATATAATTGAATAATTACATTTCATAACCGAAAAGGCTGACTTTCTCAGAGAAGAGGGAAAATTAGTTTTTTTCCCTGTTGTATTAAAAATGTAATTCAAAAACATCACGTGTCTAATCCTTTCTTTTATATTTGAACATTATCAACAAAAATTTATAAGTAGAAACTTTATTAGCTTATTATCTTTTAAAGTTTTTGCACTTACAAGGATCTATTTGAATTAGAAGGGGGGGGGGAGAAATCAAAATTATCTAGTTAACGCTTATTTTTTTAATACTTTTTTTCAGATTTTTGCGTGGAATATGAATTTTTTCATATTTACTGTATTTCCTTAAAATTAAGATAGATTTATTGTTGCTTTCTTGAAGAGAACAATTTTGTTGTAGTATTTTTTTAACTATTTTCTAGAGTATTAAAACCGAAAGATAATAGGAATTATATACCTACTACCTAAAACTTGATTATTATTTTTTTATTCAATTGCATTTTTCTGATTTTTACCGACAACTACACGTTTCAGAAAGCTCCTACCAAGAAAAACGATTTGCCAAAAAATAATCTTTTTTTTTTTTTTAATTCTTAAGATTTGTTACTTTATTCAATTTTTGAATGTTTGTAGTATCCACAAAAAGAGAGCGCGTGCAAGATGCTTTCGATCTTTCTATTTATAGTCCATACATAAATTTGAACCTTTTGAAGACATCTTGCTTGGTTGAATACTCAATTTAAAAAGATACTTGCGTGCAAATTAAAAAAAATGGAGCGGAGGGCGGGGGAGAAAGGTATTTGTGCTCTAAAATACAAAACATATTATTTTTAAAAAGAAAGAAAAAAAGGTGAATCTGATAAATTGGAATAATTTTGGTATGGATTCAAAAATTAATAGCTTTTAAATTATCAAATAATTTGTTAAAAAATTAGCGTTTTATTATTTTTAGACATACGGTGACTTAAGTTTATTCGCAGATACTTGCATTTTGAAAATTTGTTTACAATAAGTTTTAAAAAACAAACTTATTCTTTTTTTTATTTTATTTATGATAGTATATTTGTTTCTTAAATCTCCCAGTCATAAAAAATACAATTCAAAGTATTTCTGAAACTAATGCTTTTATAATTGTTTTAAAAAATTTTAACAAGATTTCAATTAATGTTTCGGATACTTAAATATTCATTAGAGATTTTAATAGATGTTTTTTAAAAAAGTAGCTTTTTTTATTTTTTAAAATAAAAAGTTATATTTTATTAATCCGTACAGTTTGCCTTAAGAACTTTTCATAAAAAATATTTTAAAGCATTACCAAGTTTGAAATAGGTACAATGAGTTTGATAATATTCTGTCCAAATTCATGTTTAACGCCGGTATCGGAATTTTTTTAAAAAAAATATTTAGATTAAAAATTTAATTTTGAAAACATTTTACAAACTTATTCCTATGAAAGGTTTTTAGCACAAAATGTTTTTTTTTTTTTTACATTTTTAAGAAAACGAATAATTAGCATTTGTAAAAACCACGCTAAGCAAGGATTTGTATACTAGAATTCAACTGACTAATTTCTCGGAGGAAATAAATAACTTCGTCTGAAATACTTAAAATGCCTGCTGTTATTATTATCGATGCGGTATAATGTTTTATAGATTTTTTCCTCGGCACTAGAATATGTCATTTAGTTTTTATTGAGAGCGCTGGTTAGTGTAAATACATAAATATTTTTTAAAAAATTAAGGCTTAAAAATGACTTAAGATACTAAAATTTTAAAGGTCACACAGCATCAGGATACTTGAAATGTTATTAAATTATTGAAGAAAGCGATATAAATTATTGAAGAAAGCCATAAAATAGCACACTATAACTTTATTCCTTCCAAAATGATTCTAACCCAATCAAATAAAAAAAACTTTTTTCAATTCCTACTCAGCTCACTCTATATATATTTATATATACACTGGTGTCCAAAGGTTAAGCATAATTGATAATTATGTGAATAAAGAAGGAACTGTAAATCAGAATGTCGGGAAACGTGATATGCGAGTGTAAAATGGTTATAAAATAAGGAAGCAAATCAAAAGAATGATAATAATTAATTTTATTATCCAAAGTAGCAGTTTGAAAGAAAACTGAGAATAGCAAAAATTCACACTTTAAAGAAAAAATGAAAGAAAACATTAAATGAAATTCTGATTCTGCAGTTTAATTAGGCGTGTGGTCACCTCTAACAGCCAGGCACGCTGCACAGCGATTTACCATACTTGCTATGAGATGATGAATGAGTTGTGGGCTCAAACGGTTCCAAGCTTCTTGGAGAGCTCTCTTCAGTTATATAACGGAGCTTGGTGGGTGCGAAAGGGCTTCAATTTGTCTCCCAAGCATATCCCATACATGCTCGATAGGATTTAAATCAGGGGAGTTCACAGGCCACGACATGCGCTGGATGTTTTCCGTTTCAAGGAAGTCATCAATCCATGACATGGTGACATGGCGCATTATCATCCATGAATATGAAGTCAGGATCGACAGCACTTCGAAAACAGCGAACATAAGGCTCAAGAACTTCGTCTCTGTATCTTTGAGCAGTCACAGACCCCGTGTCAAAGAAATGGAGGTCTGTGCGGCTGTCCATCATGATGCCTGCCCATACCATTACTCCCCTTGATGGAAAATGATGTCTTTCCGTTATGTTTCTTGGTTCGAAACGTGTTCCACGTTCTCTCCGTATCGTTACCCGCCGAGAATCATTACTCAGACTAAACCCGGACTCGTCACTGTGAACATCACATTGGCCCTCTCTCCCACACTCCAATGTTGATATTTCAAACTCCAGTTCAAACGAGCGCGTTTATGCGCAGACGAGAGGGGAATGCAAACTGCTGGTCTTCTGGCATACAGGCCAGCATGATTGAGTCTCCTGTAAACAGTTTGTCTCGAAATTCGTATTCCTGTGGTAACTGTGAGCGCCGAACCCAGTGCTCTGGCAGTACTGCCTCTCTGACGTCGCACACTTATTACCAGATATCGGTCTTGGCGACGGGTTGTGACTCTTGGTCGACCTGATACAGGTTTTCGCGTAACATCTCCCGTTCTTTGAAATCTCCGCCACAGTCTTGAGATCACAGACTGGTCCACATTCAGAATTCGAGACACTTCGGTTTGTGATCGGGAGGATTCCAGCATTCCAACGATTCTTCCTTTCGTAAACATGTCCAATTGGCGTCTTTGTGCCATCATTCACCTTGTTTGATGGTTAACAACGTTCCTTCGAACAGCAGTTGCACGAAACTTGTCTGAACTGCCTATGCTGCGTGAATCGGTTTCTCCGCGTTCCGACATGCGCCGGTGTTTCGCGCAGGACGTAGTCGACTGAAAAGTTTTGTATAAATCCAAAGTTTCTTCTTCACCCAATTAATATCCGCAAGAAATTTGGAATAATTTTACGAATATTTACTCCATGTTTTTCGCATTTTACGATTTACGCTTAACTTTTGGACACCATTGTATATATATATAGTTCAAACTTTCAATCATTAATAAAATGCATTTTAAACACTCAATCGATTTAAAATTTTATATACACGCTTATTTTGGATGACAATACAATTTAATAATCTATACAAATAAATAAAATTGAAGTGTCTGTTTGTAATTTCAAATTAGCAGCTTTTTACTTAATGCACTAAAAGTATACACGGTACTCATAACAAAAAACCAATTTTTAAAAATTTTGTCTGTCTGTTTGTTCCGGCTAATCTCGGAAACGGCTGGTGCGATTTTAAAAATTCTTTCACTAATGGAAAGCTACATTAACGGGGAGTAACATAGGCTATATTTTATTCCCGTATTCTTACGGGAACAGAAACTATACGGGTGAACGTGAAACTGAATGCCAAGATGAACGCCAAATTGAACGCCAAGCTGAGCTAATGAAGTCGTTGTTTTGGTTACTGGCGACCGATGCTCTTCATGAGACATAATAGTGTTACGCGCACATGATAATACGCTGACACGTGCCATAATTTTTTTAAATGATAGTTATCTCACTGTTCAGTTAAGTAGAGCATCGGCTGTTTCGGATGCACTTTTAAAAATAATAAATCAAGGCTTCATAAGCAAAAAGCAATGCAAGAAACAAAAAATTGATAAGTTTTACGGTTAGTTTTAATCCTTTCTTTTTTTTAATTTACATTTTTAGTCACATTTAAACAATAATTATTATAATCCCAATCTATATCTATACAAATAAATAAAATTGAAGTGTCTGTTTGTAATTTCAAATTAGCAGCTTTTTACTTAATGCACTAAAAGTATATACGGTACTCATAACAAAAAAAACAATTTTTAAAATTTTTGTCTGTCTGTCTGTTTGTTCCGGCTAATCTCGGAAACGGCTGGTGCGATTTTAAAAATTCTTTCACTAATGGAAAGCTACATTATCAGCGAGTAACATAGGGTGTATTTGATTCCCGTATTCCTACGGGAACGGGAATTACACGGGTAAAACCGCGGGGCATTGCTTCCTCCCCACCAAGTTGGCGCAAGATTATGCCTTTTGTCAATACCGAAAATTTTAATAAACACATTTTTCTCACATTTGTAACAAATAACTGAAACATAGTGTAATTTAACATCCTTTATAAAAGCAATTTCTCAAATTTTTTTTATTAAATGTCAAACGTTTATTGCGCTACGTTTATTAAATTATTCTTAGCGTAATTTAGGCTACTTTTCCTCACCGATTCCTCAATGATTTCCTTAAAAAAAATTTTCTAGCACACTTTACTTACTGTACTTTAGATTGCTGCCACTCCAACAGAATTTTTAAACAGTATAATTGTGCCTGGTCTACCTCCTCACAAGCTAGAACTTAAGATTGGCGTTCCCATCATTCTACTCCGTAATTTAAACCCACCAAAACTTTGCAATGGAACTAGGTTGCGAGTAGTGTCATTGCAAAGAAACGTTATAGAAGGTCGTATAATATCCGGATGCGGAAAAGGTAGCATAGTACTTATACCACGAATTCCCATAATACCATCGAATTTCCCGTTTGAATTCAAAAGACTACAATTCCCTGTAAGTGTCAGCTTTGCTATGACAATTAACAAGTCACAAGGGCAAACGTTAAGCAAAAAAAGTTGGCATAGATTTAACTAAGAGTTGCTTTTCACATGGCCAACTATACGTGGCATGTTCACGTGCGAGGAATGCCACTGGCGTTTTTGTTTTAGCTCAAGAAAATCGTACACCAAATATTGTATATAAAGAGATTTTTCAATAAATTTAATACTGGTATATAGAGAGGATGTTCAATAAATTTATACGAAAAAAACCACACAAAAATTAACGAAAAACAAAGAAAATAAAAAAAATAAAACAATAAACACCAAAAAGAAGAAAAACACAAAAATATAAAAACAAAACATTGATTCACAAAGTAAAAAAATGACATTAAACTCTCTCTCTCTCTCTCTCTCTCTCTATATATATATATATAGCGTGTATGTATTTCTTTAAGTGGAATACAGAATTATTAAGTTTTCGTAAGATCAGTGAATTGAACAAAACATTTTTTTTGTAAATTTCTACGTGAACGAAGTCGCGGGTAACAGCTAGTAATTAATAAAAATTAATTGATTAAAACAAATAATTCAAAGAATTACAAATACAGCCACGTTGGCTTCATTTTTGGTAACTTAGCGCCCATTTCGGCGACTTGTGTCAAAACTTGAAAAGGTTTTTTTCTCACACATTTTAAAGCGTTCATTTGAGCTGAAATTTTATATACACTATTGTTTTGGGTAACAATACTATATAATTTAATTATAATTAATTAAAATTATTGACTAAAATTAATCATTTAAAGAATTACAGCCACGTTGGCTTCATTTTTAGCGACTTGGGTCAAACCTTTAAAATATTTTTTTTCCTCTCTTTTCAAAGCTGAACAATTGAACTGAAATTTTATATACACGATTGTTTTGGATGACAATACGATACTTTAATGATAATTAATAAAAATTATTTGCCACTTAATGTTGTGATTCTGTCATATGTGTATACATATTTATATTAATTGTAACTATTTAATAAAAAGTAACTAAAATAATTTTTTGTTGTTGACTAAGTAGGAATTGACTTAAAAAGTTTTTTTTATATTATTTGTTCACTTCCAGTTCTATACAATACAAGCCAAACGATATATTTTAATACGAATTGAAATCCGATTTGCAAACTATAAAAACAGTAGAGTCCCGAAAACTCGGCACTCGATAACCCGGCATTTCGGAAAACTCAGTCACACCCTTGTAGGTAGAAAAAAACCCACGTTAAAATCCGTTTAAGGTCCAACATTTATTTTCATGAAGTAAATGATCTATGCCTTCATAATGTACGCACTTTTCTTTTGTTTAAAGATATTTGGGCAATATTTTTTTTTCTGTTGTATTCTCAAGCAAACAATACATACACAAGTGCAGTAAAAAAATTTTCTCAGAGAACAAACACTCTTGTTCTTTTTTAATCCCATTCTCGATAATCCGGCATTTTCACAAACTCGGCCACCCTTCGGTCCACATTAGGTTGATTTTCTCGGGACTTTATACAAACTAAATCAGGAAACTCAATAGCGCTGTACTATCATTCCCCTTCAGGATAATGATTTTAAAATACTTTAACCGAAATATTAGTTTATAACTGCTGTTTAATTATTTGTGACTATATAATTCTTTTATATTTCTCGATTTTAAACCTTTTGATACGAAATGGAACAAACTGGAATACGAGTATTGAGCAAGAAAGTATATTTCAGAAGTAGTTTTTCTGGGGGAAATGAACAAAAAACAGAACATTCTTATATGTATATGTATATATATACAGACGGACCAGAGGGACGTCTTAAGACTCCTTGAAGCCCTGAGCCCCACCTTTGACCCTTAAAAATAGACGTCAGTTCAGTGGCGTAACGTACATCCCCATATGGTGGTATGGCGGGGGGGGGGCAAAGTCTGATTGACGCCAAGTACACAATCCTTTGTAAGATCCGACTTGAAGCCCAAAACCTGACTTTGCAGGGGGAGCCTAATAATTTCCGTTACGCCACTGCGTATAGGTTGTCAAATACTCGTACAAGCAACAACCCGAAATAAATAAATGCGCATGACTTCACACAAAACAACTCGACCGATCGTCCCCTTTTGACAGAATGAATAATAATGGTACATGGTGGTAGGCCTAAGCCTAAACATGGACAATGGTTATCACATAATAATACAGTCTTACCTCTGTTGTCAATTGGCATGTAGTTTGAAATTCCCAATTTTTCGGAGAATAGAACGGAAATAACATTTTGTCGTTAAAATTATTCAAATCATGATCTTATTAAAACTTAGTCGAAAATGAGACAAGGTCCCCATTGAGCCCCTGGCTCATGCCTTAAGTCGTTCCTGAGTCGGTCCCCAATTAAACAAATTTATCAGAACTCAACATTTTGTTCGTTAAGGCTCCCGTTGACACGCCACCACGAAAACCCGAGCGTAATGGCGTAATCCTATGGAGTTTCTTATAATTCAATTTACGTCTAAGGTATTGCTTTTAATTGTATGAAACAAAATGCATCCTAAAGATTAAAAAAAATTAATGCTTCTCTTGATTTCGATTTTTTAAAAAAATTTCTTAATATATTTAAATATTTATTAAAAATTGGAAAATTTACATTTAGTGCGTTAAAACGATCATAAAAATATTTTCAATTATCGGATAAAAAAAGTAAAAACGCGGAATACCTTTATTTTTTTATGCTCTTTCAAACGCATATACTTTAAAATTTTTAAACTAATTTATTTGCGAGTAATTAAAAAAGACAGCATTGCATATTTGGAATGAGAGGAAAGTAAACTTGTAACTCTACCTTCTTGCGGAAGAATACACGAAATTTCCCCTGGGTTCCCTTGGTGAAAGGTGGTAATTTATGACTCTTCCATGGATTCTGTAACAGAGATATCCCCCCCCCCCGAAAATGGGTCTTGTTTTCTAAGAATCTATAGCACATTCAAGATACTATTTACAATTATATCATTCTTTTTGAGTTTTAGTCTGTACTTGAAAATAACTACAAATACGTTTTGTACAAAAAGCTATCCTCTGTTTTTTATTCCACCTTTCTTAAAATTATTTATATATACTGAATAAGTTATATTTTATTAATAATTAAAATGAACAATTAATATTTATTAAATGCATCTTGAATCGTCAGGATAAAGTGAATCAGTTTTCGCATTCTTTTCTTACATATCTCCAAAATCGAAATTCGTGTTTTCCCCCCAAGTTTAAGTTATTTGAATATCAGCTGTTTTTTAAAACTTATTTTGCACAGTTTATTTCAGTTATTAAATAAAATGAATCATCGTCGCAGCTTCAAAAAAAGATTATTTCTTTCGGCTAAACAAAAAAGAATATAGGACAGAATTTCAGGAATTGGAAAGAAAAGTGTGTATTTCTTTTTTCTAAATTCTTGTTCCGCTGTTCATTTCAAATATTGTGAAAGTTTCCACATACTAAATGGATTTATTGATCATCGCATTTTAAATAAGATTCAAATATTCGGAAGATGAAATACCATTGATCTATATGACGTTAATTTAAAATAAATCAGAAAGTTTTCCATAATTTTAAGAATATTTTTAGTAACATTAATAGTTTCTTCTTAAAACATATAAATTCAATCAATTTATTTACTATTGCTACTGATGTTTTTATTCCATTTTTATTTCCTTCACTGAAAATTCAACTTACAAAAAATAACATTGCAGAAATTTTTTTAAATATTTCTGTCTGGAAAGCAGTATTTAAATTTTCGTTTTCATTTATACATGTGTTTCATATATTATTCAAGATAACTCATCAATGCTTTTTTTTTTCAAAATGAATTCTAAGCGAATGCGCTATGAAGAATGCACCCCTGCAAGTGCAAATACAGGCAAATGGTTCCTCAATTTTAAAGTTCAAGCCCAGCACCACTAAAGACCCACCGTGTAGGGGGCGATGCACGTTAAATCTGTCGAGAGCTCAAACGTCCTTCCTTTGGTGTGGTGTGGTAGTTAGGAGATGAGGTGCTATCTCAGGTGTCATCCTCGTCACTTGACCATGGTTAAAAATTACGAGGTCCGTTACCAAAAGCTCTCGTGTAGCTGAACAGGGTGACGTTAATATTCACTCACTCACTCCACAATTTTAATGTTTGACATCTCAAGAATTAGAGATTTTCCTCCAAAATCCCGGGAAATTCTGATTGGAATGGGGTTGCACGAAAACTTTCTAGTTCTAGGGGTTCCACAAAAGCACCTTCAAGTTCAAGGGGTTCCATGAGATGAAAAAGTTTGAAGACCACTGCTCTAGAGCAATATATGTTATTTGCGACAGACTCCGTAATTCTAGGCCAAGTGTGGCCAACCCGCGGCCTTGAATAATTTTGCGACCCTCGAGATTCATTACAAAATACGATTATTTTGTACAATATTTTTGTTTTTAATGTAGTGTTTTGTAACAAATATATTCCATAACTGTTTCTATTTTATTGCGTTTCTTTTGTTTTAATACATTCTTAGAAGTATGCGGTATTGCAGCTCAGCATCACACTCGATTCCTGTAACTCCATTGCGCTGTCTATTGCTAGAGTCAGACATATTTGATCATTGCATTATTATTATTAAATTATTTATGCTTGCATAGATGAAAAACGATGAATCAATAATTCATTCCGTTTTAAAATTTAATTCCAATAAATGTTTGTGATGGGTCCAAATATAAAAATATATAATTTTTGTTTGCAGCCCGCAGGATTATAATGTTTTTCTGAAGGGGCCTGCAAGGTCCTTTGAGTTGGCCATCCCTGTTCTAAGCCAAGATCGGATAGCGAGAATGACACTTGAGTTTACAGTTTCTTTGTATTCTTCATGACCTTTTTTGAACTTGGGAATCTCGTGTCTTTAGCCATTATGGTATCTGATCCTCGACGGTTTTAAATGCTGAATTAAATTATTTTTATTGTTATTTATAAAATATATTGGTGGTTTCTGTTTGTGATATTAAGGATATCACATTAGTGTGATAAATAAGAAAATATTTAGTATGATTGGGGGAAAAGGTAATTGAAATTGAAATCTCGAATACAATAGCTTTAAAACTAAAACTATGGCAAATATAGCTTCCTTTACCACAGTTTCATTCGATTTTTTGTAACTGAGTTTATATTAGAAATTCCAACACTAAAACTGTTCTTCCAGAAAATTGTGTGGTCCCCAAAACCACTTTAACATTGGCGTAGTTAGGAATCCAAAGGCCTTGGTGCAAAAAAAAAAAAAAAAAACAATAAAGAGAATATATTGGTTGGGTTTTATTAAGTAAAAATATATTAGTATTTTAGATATACAAAGTTACTTTCACGCCAGCCCTGTGTCAAGCTCTGCAGAACATAGGAAAGCAAAGCTACATACTACTTACATGTATGCGTATGAATTTCCTTGTGAATTTATTGATTACCCAGGTTCCATTTCACACGTGATAGACAGGAAATGATAAAAAAAAAAATTGGCAGTTATAGAGACTGCCGATAGAAGTGAAAACTTAGAACTTTTAGTATTAAAATTTGAAATGTCATAATGTATGAATTAAAATTATCAACTTCAATTTGGTTTTTACATCTATTGACACTCCGAGCAACAACTAAATGCATGTTTATACGGTTTTTTATTATTCAAATATATTACGGGCTGTACTAGATCATGACAAATTATAAATACAATTCGAAATAACAATTAATATACAATCATACTAGTTATGGATAGTATTTGTATTTACTTAAATTTCAATGTACTTGATTTTTAACATTTTATTTATTTGCATCATTAATTTCAATAATACTTAGACATTTGTACTTTCAATAATTTCATTTTGTTCTAAAAAAGATACAATATATAGGCTTATGGTAACTAAAGTAAGAAAGGAAAATGTTTGATTCAAATTTATCTAAGTATCGCATGTTTAAACCGCATCGAACGTCGTTTTATATTTTGTAGAACTGAGTTTTTCTGATCATTGGACATATTTAAATTAAGTGTTTCATTTAGAAATTCAATTAGTGGTAGATTTTTATCATCTGCAAAGTTAATATGGAAGTTTCCACTTTAAATCATCGGTACATTATCATATTTTTCACCAAATATTTTTTCGAGTATTTCAGAGCCTTCTTTTGTATAAATCATCAAATTTTCGAATAAAAATTGTTGTATCTGTCTCATAGATTTTCCAGGCGAAATAAAAACGGCATCCCGTTAATATGTATTGCTCATTCTCGGAATTGCAACGAGCAATGCACAGTATATACACATTGAACTTTTCACTAAATTCATTGAATTTCACTTATAAGATATACATCAGCTGTATAGCTACAGATATACTGCTGTAAGCATGTCGGTGACGCGATCGCACTAGATTTCACCCATCCCAAAAGTGTCTAAGGCGAACAACACACTGCGCGTGCGCCAGTCAGAGCATGTCGGTGACGCGAACCCATAAGATTTTCCCCTACCAAAAAGTGCCCAACGCCGCTAAAGAAGTTTTCACTTCAAAAAATATGCATAAACAAGAAAATATAATACAAAATTGTTACAATTATTTAAAATAAAACATACTTAGGAAAAAACAGAGGAGGGGAGAGGACAAAATTACATCAGTCTGTTGCAGATACCAGATTGTGAAACATTGAAACAGGAAAATAGCTTATTATGAATCATGTTGTTATAAAAAAATAAAATGACCAAGAAGAAATAGCTTTCTGTGTAGTTTTTTTTTTTTAGATGTATGGTAAGATATTTCATGGAACTTGATGTTTATTTTCAAGTAAAAATTAGAAAAATGAAAAAATTGAAAAATAATATAAACTTTTTAATAAGTAACATTCGCAATACTATACAAAAACAAACGAAAGAATTTAGGGGAATTCCTTACAAGTTTGAAATTACTTTCAACGGAGTTGCCATGATTACAGCTATGTAACAATCTTTTATATTTATACCTCAATTATGGGAGAAATTATCGCAAGTTCGACTTGCTTGGTGGTCAAGGCGCGAGGGCCCCCTGAGCTCAAGGGCCCCTGTGCATGGCACCACCTAGCCCATTGGTAGTTACGCCACTGTAGTTCATTAAATTTATATAAGATTTTTTTGTTTCATGTCTTAAAACGTTTTTAAATAAAATTATAGAACTGAATCTCGGAAATAAATAACTGACCTGAAATATTTCAGGAAAGAGAATAATTTAAATCACATTCCACTATTCATTCCATTATTTTTATAAATTTTTCTTGTCATTAAACTGTTTAAAAAAAGATTTTGATGCAATTTAATATTGAAGAATGTCACAGAAAAATGTTTTGAATGTACAGAAATATATATATATATAAAGGTTTCTGCCTTAACTAAAACTTATATTTTTATAAAATTCAAATGAAAAACTGATGTTCCTCAGACAGAAACGAAACAGCGTAAAAAAAAGCATTTTCTTTGTATAACCTAGAATGTCGAGGCGCAGTTTTCATGTACGTAAAAACTGCCTTGGGGTGGGCAGTAAAAGAGGGGTCAGTTGTCATATAAATAGTCTTACTGAGGGTTGTAAACTGGACCCTCCAAGAATAAAAATAAAAGGCGAAAGAGAGGTGGGAGGGTTTCCTGTTTCGAGCTTCCACTGCACTTAGAATTCCTCTCACAACTGTTGTAGAAGAGGCTTGTATAATTCTGTGGATGTCATTTTCTTTCATCATGACAGCTGTCAGAACATAATCATCAGAAAATGGGATAAAGTAAATGCAAATTTGGAAAAATAATAGTTTGAAAAAAATGCTTATTTCAAAGTCAAGAAAATATAGAAAATTAAGAAAAAAAGGCATACAATTTATCTTTTATGAAGGAACTATTTACCTTCGATCATTAAGACCAATACTCATGAGTACTTTGCCTTTCCTTTAGAAACGCCCATTCCCCCCTCCCAGAAAAGGGCGCTTTCATCGTTTTAGAATTGGAATTTCTGTCTACTGGACCCTTAATTCGGAGTTATTCGTTGTATCGGGGTCCAATTAAAATGCATTTTTTTTTCACTTTCCCTTTGGAAATTCTATAATAAGCAACTACAGAAAAAATATCCATTATTAGAAATTACACACTTTTTATTCAACATCTAAAAATACTTTTAGTGAATTATTACACACCAGTTGGAAGGAAACTTTAAAAAATACTGTCTAATAGATGTTTGACAATCTTTTTGATTCCTGACTCGAAAAAGTTCTTTTTCGCATAGAAGAAAATACTGCGTGAGAGATTTATATCCTGCTGCATAAGGTGTGTTTTCTGTTTCCAAATAATATAATGCATTAAAAAATGTAACAGTTTTAATAGAAGTTTCATTATCAATTTCTGCATCAGAATCGTTATTCATTGGCTTCGACAATGAATAACGACAATGTCAACTTCAGTTGCACAGATAGGCCGTCCATCACCAAATGTAACAAAATTAGTGCCGATTTCAGTTTATTTCGAGCTCTGGGCACAGAAGATCCACAGGCCCCGTTGGCACTGGAGGATAAAAATTTATGGACTAGTTCTACTTTGTAAACAATAACATTGAGTGGAACCCTCAATTACTTCCGGTGTAATGTTAATTTATGGGAAAATATCGAAATTCAACTGAGTTTTTCAAACTTTTAATGCAAGTTTTTGAAACTTTTTTTGCACTACATGGATAGAAGATGATCTGTAGATTTCAGATTCAGGATTTTATAGTATTTATTTCAGTATCTTTTCTAAAATACCTTGTTAATTTTTTAGCTCAAAGCAATGGCGATTTTGCATTAACCGGAAGAAGAAAAGGGTACTAATGACTGTAGCGCCCCCATAGTAAGCTTTACTGTAGAACTAGTCCAAAACCAGAAAATCTGGTTAAATCCAACTTATTCGGGCTCTTCTGGGTCTATCCAGGCTCTAGGCGCCTGCCCCAAGAGCCCAATGGATGAACTGGTATTTAACATAATCATTAAAATCTTAAACTATCCCTTCTGTAATATGGAGTGGGACGAGATAAGAAAGGAATTTTCTGTCCTTTTAAAAAACTCACAAGATAGGTTGCCCTCGAGACTTCTCTGCAGTCTGTACGCTTTCACGTCAAAATTTCCTTCTTTGAAGAAAATTTTTTTTCTGTTCCAGATAAAAAAGATATGTCATTTGAAAAAATTCGTTTTTTCCCCTAATACAGACTAATAAAAAGAATTTCAGTCGTTGAAATAATTCGTTAATTTGGGTTTATTATTCTTTAAATAGAAAGCCTTTGTTTTAGTAGGGGAAAGAAAAATTCGTTAAATCCTGAAATTCATTAAATAGGTGTTCGGTTAATCGGGATGCGACTGTCTGTAAGTATATAATAATTTAATTTTTGTAATTTTGCAAAGTTTTTCAAATTATTCGAATAATTTTGTGAAATGATATAATTCAACTATTGAATAAAGGGTTTCGTTTTCTCAAAGAAGAAAATGTATATTTCTTTAATAGTATTATGAATTTCCTTTTCCATATTATAATGATAAATGGTAAAAAAAAAAACATTTAAATCAATCTTTTAAAATTTAGTGCCCAATGTTAGAATTTCAAAATCAGATGACAGAAAACAATTTCGAGTTCTGGTTGCTATAAAAATTTGTTTTGAGGTAATGATTTTAAATATTGAGTCTCAATATTACAAAAAACATAAACAATATGAAAAGTTCATTTTGTACAATTTCGAATTGAAGAGGATCCATTATACAAAAACTATAATGGCATTGAAATTTGCGTAAATATAGAAATGGGACATATTAAGAGCTTTCTCCTATTGCAAGAAAAAAAATTATAAAATTAGGTGAAAACTTGATGCAATAGTTATTAAAAAGTACTTTAGAGATTTTTTTTTTTTTTTTTTTTTTTTTGTTCTCTTAAAAAAGTGTCATTTTTTTCAGTGCCTTACATTATACGACAATTAAATACTTTATGATTTAATGTTTCAAAAATTTATGAATGAATGTAAAAAAAAATTGTTTAAATGAATGAATGGCATCAAGTATGTAAGGTTTCTAGAAAAAAACAATTAAAAATTTTTAGAAATTCCTTACAATTCCTACAAAAATTAATCTGTTTCAAAATAATTGAAGAACTATTATTTAAAAATATTATTAAATTAATTCACAAACTGAAAACTTACTTTATATAACAAGTCTGTTTTGGGATCTTCTCCATGGGCTATATCACAAAACACACAATTTCTTTGTCGGTTCTGTTCTTGAGGAAATTTTAAAATAACACCGGGTTCTATGTATTCTCTTGTGAAAGGAAAGGTGTTCGCGGAGAGAGCTGTGAATTTCTTCATCTTCCAGCTTTGACAACTCAAATGAAATTGTTCTTCATTAAACTCTTCGCACGAAATAGGCAACACCTAGACTCGCCTCTCATTGGTTGATTCACTCCCGCGTTTTCAGTGTCGTCTGTGTTAATAGATTAGAAAACTGTGTTTGTGTTGTTGTGGTAGTAAGTTTAAAAGTAATTGTTTGTATTTTCATTTCGAAATCAGCAATTTTTTGAAAAAAATTTACATTTTAATTCTTGTAGAAGATCAATCATGTGGAATTCAGTGGGTATGTTTTGTTTTTTCCGCCATTGCATTTGTAAGATAGATTGTAAGTGGATTAATAAATAGTCATGGTTGTGAAAAAGTACATGGTTTTATTTGAAATTAGGTAATTTAGTGTCTTTGCATAGCTATTAATATTTCACAATTTTTATAATTCCCTCATTTTTGCTTCTGTTTTTGAATATATGATTGTTTTGTTTTGCAACTTTCAATATTCGTAATTCATATATTTTATGCCCACAACTATGCATGGAAATATATTTTAAACCTAAAATTTTCGTGGAACTCTTTTGTTTGTTCAAAATGTTCTGATAAAGGAAAAGAGACAATCTTAAAAATAATGAATTTCATTAATGTACTTTTATTTCTTAAGTTGCTCTTACAAAAAAAAATGTTTTTATGTAGCTGAAGTAAATGATTGAATAGTTTGAATTTCAATAAATCATAATATTATGCTCACATTCATCAGATTCATTCGAAGTGTTTTGTACTTTTTGGTTATTAAAACACCAGTAGTTAGAGCTTATAGCCAACATGTCATGAATTCGAAGCTCCATTTAAAACGTGCCGTGAAGAGGAGCTGATGCACATTAAATCTGTCAAGCTCAAAGTCTTCACAATGACATAGTGTGGAAGTTTGAAGAGGTCCTGCCAACTTAAATGTCATCCTCGTCACTTGATTAAGGATCAAAGTTTTGAGATCCATCGCCAGTAGCCCACATACTACTTTAAAGTGCAATGTTAATAATCTCTGAGACACCCAAGTGCTTTGAAGCCCCAAAACCTTAATTCAATTCAAGATGGCAATTAAAAAATCTTTTCAGATATAAATACAAAGTATCTTATGTGGCAAAAATTGTTGAAGGTGTGTTTACTGATATACCTTTTACTGTTGGAAAAAATAATTCTTGATTTATATTTTTCTTCTTATCAGACATTAAATATAAAATATATGTTACTTGTGTACTATCCCAATCATACTTCTGTTATCCGGGTTAGTTTCTCCAAATGGTGTTAACATTTTTGTTATTTTTCTTTGTCTGTAAAAAAACATGAACACGATTTCAACTGCCAGATTCATTTCATATTCCATTTTGATTTTGATTCATTTTTATGTAATATACATTTCAAGAAGGAAGCTTACTATTCCTATCTCTTAATGCCAAAGTTGCATCTTGTTTAAGCAAAAATATGAGTGACTTGTTACCTTTAATATTGATTTGTTGTGTTCTTTTATTATTAGGCATGTCCTATAAAAAAATAAATAGATATTTTCAGTCTTTAATGTTTCTTTACATGGAATACTATTTATGCATTCTAAAAATCATCCTATTAAAATATTTATTTGTATTTCATTATGACATGTGAACAAATGTTCACAGAACTAGGAGAAAATTTCAATTTTTTGAAGTTATTCTTGCAAAATAAGTACTTGCAGAATAACACTTTTTAATTTGATTGATTTAGTTATATTTGTTGAGTAAAGGGGTACTTATATACATATTATCACAATAATCGCCAACTCTATTAATAACTTGCCAAGTTGGCAACTCTGATTTCATTTGTATTGTACCCTCTGAATTGGCAACCATGTGCTTTGTTTCATATAATGTTGCCGATAGGTTGCAGTAATGCATAAGTTCCAGTATAAAGGTAATTTAGTATGCTTGTAGTAGTATATTCATGCTTAATTATTCACTGTAAATATCACTCAACAAAGGTAAGAGATTCATCTCTTTGTAGACTTAACATTGTAATTAGTCAACATTTAAATGTATTATACTTTGTGGACTAAAAACATTCGTGTTGAACACCTTAATATATGTCAGTCAGCTGCTGTTAAGTACAATGTCATTTTGTTCGAAACCTCAAATAGAAAAAAGGGCTTATATTCCTACTGTATAAATATATATTTATACTTTTCAAATCTAAAATATTTATCTCATTATTGATTACATTTTTCAGTGAAAGAAAATTCTTTTTCTATTTATACTGATTTAATTTTGTGTTTTAATATTTCATTAAAAAATGCATAACCTATGTTATTTAATAAACTTTATTATTTAAAAATTATTTATAAAATTATATACACTTATTATTCTATTATATATCCATGATTTCATTATGTTTGATTTTGCATTTTTAAGTAAACATAAAAGCAAAATTTTGCACATAAAATCTTTAGATTAGTTTTTGAATATCAGTATGTTTAGTTAAATTTCTGTAATGTTCAACTATTTTAGGTACTTACATGTGGTATAATATCAGAGTACCTTATTTTGTTTTAATCTACAATTAAAGATAATCTATTTTATGGAAATTTGGGAAAATGCATTACTTTCATCAGTAAAGTACAAACTATGACCCATCTAAAGATTTTATCCATCCTGCTATAGATCTAAAAACAGTTACATAGAAATTTTCCATTTCAATATTTAAAAAAAATTTTATTTTTTTTTGAAGACACATTTGTGTGTGTGTATGCAAAAATTTTCATTGAAATTTGAATCCTTTTGTATTTGTAAAATATAATTAAAAAGATTTGTATGGAGTTTGATTTAAAAATTCTTGTATGTGTCAGGAATAGAATTCATCTGAAAAAATATGTGTTAAATTACAACAATATATTTATTTCTTTAACCCTAGAATGCTACCCATTCATCTAGCAGACTACGCCTGTAACAAATAACCTTGTACTCTCTCCACAAAAGCAGGAAATGTAATGTACTACTCAGTACCTATGATAGTACGTTATGTAGTACATATGACCTGGCTACAACAAATAAGGATATTTCTTTTTCTCAAAATATTTTCGCTTCTAATATTTTTAGAACAATGCTAGTCTTGAGAGATGAATGGGTATAAGTTACATTTGGAATTGAGAAGCTGTCTTAGTTTTTTTTTCTGCGTTGTCGGGATGTCATAACATTTTTGCGGAGAAAACTTTTGGAGCTATCCGTGAATTATTAAAAGAGTTGAGAGATGGTAAAAATTTTATTTCAGAGAATGAATCAAAAAGCTGATAAACTTCTGAAGATTGCAATGAATTTCACAGTTGTTGGAACTATTTGTGAAAACAAACGAGAAATTCATCCTGATTTCTCAGAATTGCGATCTCATAGTGTAGGAACTTCTATGCATTGTTTTGACCTAGCTAAAATTCTTTTATCGTATAAAACAAAACTTGTGTTGTTCTTCTATCTACATTCCATGAAAATTCGAATATATATGAAGAAAGGGGAAAACCAGCAATAATTGAATTTTACAATGCAACAAAAGGAGCCTTAGACACATTAGATCAGATGCATAACAACATGCCATGCAGTAGAAAATCATGTTAATGGCCTCTTTGTGTATTTTATGACGTGACAAATATCAGTCTAGTGAATGCACATGTTATATATGTGCATAATATGGCTTGCGTATCGGAAAAAGCATTATATAGAAGAAAGTTAGCGATAAATCTAAGTGAAGATCTCCTTCTGCAATGGATGGAAACGCATCTAAATGTAACAGCTTTGCCCCGATCAACAAGGACAATTATTTGGTATTTTTTGAAATTGGAGCAGAACATTGAACCCCCTGAACAATTGGAAACTAAAGAAAGGAAAATTTGAGCTTTTTGCCCATGTAAGTGGCATAAAATGACACGCAAGTTTTATTTATTATGTTCTAGAGCGTTACGCTGATATGTTTAAAGATTGCTTCAAAAATAAATAAATTTCGCTTTCTTGTTGACATGAATATTGGATGCCATGAAACTATCTGCAGGTAGTATAATATTTGTTATTAGCTTTTAAATTATGTTTTAGGCATGCCAAATTTCAGGTCGTCTGGGAGATGAATGAGTATCTTTCCCATAAGTTTTTCAAAGGGTAGCACATTCTAGGGTTAAAAAATGTAAATTGCCTTTCTTAAATCCCAATTTCATCATTGCATTACAGTTGAAAATATTTTAAATATATCATTTCTTAAATCTTTATGACATATTACGATAAAAATTGTCTTTTCCTCTTTCTTTTCTTTACCCACTTCAAAAAAAGTTTGCTCATCAGTAGCCTCTACAGTAAATCAGCAAATTTTTGGTACAAAGACAAAATATGTAAATAGTTCTTATCAGTTATAGTTTTCAAATTATTGTTGTAATTTTTAATCAGAATATTGTATTAAAATAAATCTTTTCACTAAAATAATACCAAAATTTTCAATATCAAATTGGTGGTTTGGGCTTATTTCTTTTGCAATATTAAGGACTCAATATTTCACATTTTTCACGAATTTTTTCTGGAATTAGCTCAACTGTTGTCAAGAAAAGAATTAAAGTATCACATAATACCAAACAGTAAAAACTTTTTTATAGGAAATTTATGTGATATAAATTTTTTATCACTGGCAAAAGAAAATTGGATATTTCTTATGAATAAAAATATTTGGTGCTTACTTATCATACCATCGACCAATGCATCAAATGAAAAGACATTACCATATATAACATGACCATTTATTCTTTGACTCAAAACGGGACATTATTTTGTTTAGGTCAATTAACAGGTATACAATGGAAAAAAAACACTTTTTTAAAGTTATTTATTCAGAAGAAGTTAGCTTAAAAGTTACGAATTAAAAAAATATACCCAAAATGTTTAGTTATATTTATATTTATCAGAGGAACAAATTGCTTTAATATAGCTGGTGAAGATTTTAAGCAAGAATGAAACTCTTGGAACGCTTTTTTTTAATATTCATCTTAATTATCAACATCATCTTTAGAACTGAAATTAGTAGCTGGGTTTTCCCAGATGGGGGGTCCACAATTTGTTCATCATAGAAAATACTCTTTCTACTGGAGCATTTGTAGCAGGCAAACACATAAAATATATTCAAATAAAATAAAAAAGTTTTCATGCTGTAGATTTTTGGCGTAAAGGTTTTTGAATACTTCCACCCAACGAGTTTCTGTGGAAACATTTAGATTATTTTTATTCGGTTACTTTTTGCGATGTAATGTAGTTAGAAATTAATGAAAATTCGTCAAAAACTTCTGTATCTTTATTACAGTCAATATACACCTTTTCAATTAATGCATCCAGAGATTTTTGAACATCTTCCCATGCGGGGACCTTTTTTAAATTTGCCCAATAAAATATCTCCATTATTTTGGTAAGAAAGCAAGTTCACTGCTCCAGATATTTACTGCTTAATTTATAAAATTCTGTAGCCGTCCTTTTCACAAACTCTTCATCTATATAAGTACCATTATCTTTTGATTTCACCATTAATTGACGGACCGTACATGGAAGAGACTGATTGGTCTGTTTCTGAGTCAAATTGTCTTTTAGTTGATTGATTTCTTTTGCAGCTTCAACTGCCGATACAGTCTGACCTTCAAGTTTCAATACAGCCTTTAGAACAGCTTCGGGCGGTTTTTGAAAACAGGACAATTTTGCGTCCCAGGGTTCCTTTCGGGGACACCAGGACTCGTAATTATAAAACGGGACGTCTGGTCACGTTAACCATATACCACAATATGTAGCCAATAGTGGAAAATTGTTCCCATGCATATACAAACACAAAAATTTCATTCACACATACAATAACAATATTTGGTAACACCTAATGATTTGGCATTTGTCAATGGTTATATGTAAGTACCAAATATTTTATCTATGACTTTTATTAAATTGTAAAGTCTTGTAAAATGTTTTACTATACATCGTCTTTATCAATTTGTATTACTTAACAACTTTTAAAAAATTAAGTTTACAAGTTATTTTTTTTACAGTTGTGTAGAATATTTATAATTAAAATGTTATGAATTTAATAAATGTAATCATTATTCTAGTCAATAAACAGTGGAGTTACACAGTGGCAATCCTTTTAAAAAATTCATATTTATATATTTATTACACAAAATGATTGTTTTATATACAAGTACTTTTTCAATTCCTACTATTAGCTCACTCTCTCTATATACTTATCTTGTTCAAATTTTCAATTGTTAATAAAATACTTTCTGTTCATCCAATCAAGTTCAAATGAATTTTTTTAAACTTGTATTGGATGACACTTGATGTTCATACAGTTTTTTCAAATATTAATTCATTAATTTAATTACAGGTTTTCGATGCCATCTTAGATTCCTCTCCATTCTTGTAACAATGTAACTGTTAAACAATGACAAAAGTTGACGTTGAAAACCTGTTTTTCAGCCAAACAGGGTGTGCATTGTTGCAACAAAGACAAATCATGCTCTTTTTTCAATTCCTACTATTAGTTCACTCTCTCCATATGTATATATACACACACACTTCCATGTATACAATATTTATCTGCTACAATATATGAATTTAACTAAAGTTCCTAAATTATGGTGATGGTCTGAAAATGCTTTTTTTTACCATGTTTTTATTAACTAGCATTCTTGTCTGTCTGGATGGAATTTTGTAATTGATTTTAAACTAACTTCCTGATGAGCTAGACTTGAAATTTGGACCATAGCTCAGAAGTGGATGACAATGCATGAAAATATGAAAAAAAGAAGTTCTAGTCTTTTACCCAGGGCTCCGGAACTTACACGAACAAAAACCACCTGTCGATAGCATGGGTCTAGTTGCGTCTACGCAGAGGCGGATTAAGCAGGTGGCGGACCTGGCGGCCGCCAGGGGCCCCAAGCTTGATAGATTCCATTTATTAATTCAACGTGCAAGAAAAAGATCTTGAACCGATATTGCAATCCGATGATTTCCTCGTATTTGAGTAGTGTAGCAGCCCTAACCATCTTTTTCTCGTATATCTGTATTATTGCAATATGTAAAAAAATTTCATATGCATTTTTTTTTGTCCAAATTTTATTTTGTACAAATGAATACTATTCAAATCAAACAAGTTTGACTTCAGTTCACAGCCGTGCTGAATTACCCTCTGGTTCATTTTATACTGATGGGGGAAAATTCCTAACTCCAAGAAAAAAATATTGTTGATTAATAAAACTTCAGCGTTAAAAATCGGCTACCTATACAAATGTATAGGTAACATTAAATTGATTAAAGATTCAAAATCACAGGTTAATATAAGCGCGAGTAGAGCCATTTCAAATGTGAAATGATACATTAAAAACATGTTACCGCCACAATTTTACATACAAGTATGCAAACGTGCATGTCGTGTCGTACTGGTACCGGATATCAGTATGTGGGATGGAATTGCATGCCAGTTGCTCTTGGTCGGTCAATATAAGATTCTTTAATTCTAATTGCGGATGAAGCTGACATTGATGTCCCATTCAGGCTCGATTGGAGAAAGATCTGGTGATCTAGCAGGCCAACGTAACATGTTGACACCATATAAAGACTGTTGGGTTACAACAGGGATTAGGAAAAATGTTATTCTGTTGGAAAACACCCCTTGAATGATGTTTATAAATCGCAGTGCAACAGTTTGAATCACCAGAGAGACAGACTAGTTTGCAGTCAGGGTGTGTGAATTAACCTCGAGAGTGCTCCATCAATCAAAAAAAAATTTTCACGCCAGACCATTTCTGTAGGTGCAAGCCCAGTGTATTTACGCGACAGAAAGATTGTTTGGAGGTGCTGACATGGCCTTCTTCTAATTAATATACAGCCAACACTGCAGTGGCATAACGCACACTCCTCAACCCACACATTGCAAGGCTGGGTCAGGATTCTAGGGTTCCATACATCAAGTATGGCTTGGGGCCCCAAACCCGACATTTCAGAGGTCCCCTAATCTTCTCCGTTACGCCTCTGCATCACTGACACCAAGATAGAATCAGCTTTGATCGGAGAGCACAACACATCGCCACTCCGCTCTCCGATGATCTCTAGTGTGACATCACTAATGTCAGAGACGTCAATGATTTAAAGTTAATAGTATGAACACTAAGGGCGTCTGGCTGGGAGCTATTTCTTAAACGATTGATTTGCTACAGTTCACTGTGTGTCTCTGGTACACTGGAAAAAACTGTAATTTCTGTTGTAGATGCACTATGTTCCCCAGTCATGTAGTGAATACTGTGACTTTCTCTCTCAGTGATGTTCCGTGTGAGATTGAGCCATAGTTTTCTTGAGAAAGTATCTTCCCTGGACCACTGCTGCCAAAAATCATGCACAGTAGATACACTTCTTCCGCGTCTTTCTGTAATAGCGTGGAAAGAAAAACCACCTTTTTTAGCTCTAACCTCGCGTTCAAAATCAGCAAGCTGTTGATAAAGGCTCATTTGTCGTCTTAAAGTCATTTTAGACTAACATTAATTCACTACGTCAAATCTCAACGATAAATAATCCTCACGAACTATATAGTGCGTGTTTAAAGTTCACTTGATTCACATCCTCCATGTGGCGCAACTAGCGCCTCACTTTTGCAAGTAGCGAGAAATTCGAATCAAAGTTATCTTTTAGATTTATAAAAATGCCTACCAAGTTTCGTTGACATAGCACAAATCCTTCTTTGTGAAAGGATTTTTATTTCTTTCAGTGGTATTTTACTAATGAAATTTAAGGAAGTTACATGGTAAAAGATATATCTAGTTCAAAGAGCAAACTATTTCAAATTAGTTGAATTTAGTTCTTAATAGCAAGATAAAGATTAATAAAAGCAGTTCTGGCTGAAATACGTGATATGAATGAGAAAAAAAAAAGACCACAATACTGGAGGTTTTCCCTTTGTAAACACAGGGAAAAATATGAAACTTCCCTAATGACCATGATTGGGAATACCATACTTCAGAGAATAAATGCCTGCAATAAGTTGAGTGTGAATTTTTAAAAGCTTACTAAAATCTCTAGAACATTCGAAATTTCAGAAATGAATTTGGAAAAGTGGACAAGAAACGATTTATCAGGGCCCTCGTTTGAAGAAGAAGCTAAACAAACTCGCAGGCAGTAAAAGGAAAAAAAATATTTTTAGTGAAAATAAAGAAGTTGTTTACGAATTTTTGAAAGAAGGGAAAATTTCATAGTGAATTCATTTTATGTCATATGTGATAGAATAAGAGCAGAACTATCTCGAATAGCGGCGATTTATCAAACTGTTGTAGGACACTTTATTGTATTTTTGACGAGAGAGATATAACCTGAAATTAAAAAGAAAGCTACACAAAAATTAAAGGAACAAAAACGATATTGAATCTTTTAATTTTGACTATATGAATTGGAGAAAGAAAAGAAAACAAAACAAAGATATGAAAACCCCCCACTAGAAATTTATCGATTTGCAAGAGAAATCCTAACGTAAAAATACTTTTGAAAATATTTTTAACAATACTGTTATCGAATGCATCAGATGAAAGATCTTTTTCAGTTTTAAAGCGTGTTAAAAATAATATAAAAAGTACTATGGGAGAAAAGACAAACTGAACAACATGGCCATATTTATAAACAGAACAAAATGTTTTGGACAAAATAGATATGGCGAAAATACACTGCTGGCCACCGTAAATGCAACACCAAAAAAGACAAGAGATAGCACAGCAAAATTTATTTTGTAGATAACATGTTGACCAAGTATGAAATGATTAAATTTATAGACTTCTGTGAAGTGTGGTTCCTGCCAGAATCAGTAGCCGCCATTGTTGGAGATCACCGCTGCCACACGCCTCGGCATTGATTCAAAGAGACTTTGGATGTGTTCTTGGACAGCAGACCAAGCAGCTTCCACACGTTGCCAAAATTGATCTGGTGTGGCAGCTGGGGGTGTAATCGGGGTCAATCGTTGAGCAACCATGGACCACATGTTTTCTATTAGCGAAAGATCCGTAGAGCGAGTGGGCCAGGGAAGCAATTCAATCTGTTGATTAACGAAGAACCTTTGAACAATGCGTGCCACGTGAGGTCGCGCATTATCCTGTTGAAATATGGCTATCGCCAAGCCCTGAAGGTAAGGAAGGACAACTGGCTCCAACACCTCGGAGATGTAGCGCGGGCTGCTTAAAGTACCGGCGATGCGTACTAGAGGAGTGCGAGAGTGATATCCAATACCACCCCATACCATAATACCCGGTGCAGGACCAATGTGGAGGTGCATAGCATCCTCTGTTCAGCATCCTCTCTCCATGGTGTCTCCAGACTCGAATCCGACCATCGTGGTGTTGCAGACAGATGCGTGACTCGTCAGTAAAGACAACTTCATTCCATTCTGCCGCCCACATCCTTCTTTCATCGCACCATTGGCGGCGGAGACGTCTGTGGTTCTGCGTCAAGGGTAGACCAAGCAATGAACGTCTTGGGGACAGACCACTCTGCTGTAAACGGCGTCGAATGGTACGCGCAGACACTAAATGAGGCGTTACAGACTCAATGTGCTGTGCTATGGTTCGTGATGTGACTGAGCGATCCGTCACTGCCATGCGCACAATTTGCCTGTCCTCACGTGAAGTGGTGCACTGAGGTGGATGTGATAGACCACGTTGGTTCGTCGTACCCTCCTGCATCCAACGATCACATATCCGCATTACAGTTGTTTGGTTTCGTCCAACACGACTACCGATTTCTCTGAAAGATAATCCACAATCTCGGTAGGCCACTCTATCCTTCCTCTGTCGAACTTGGATACTTGATCAAAAGCTGATCGCTGTTTTCTACGAGACATAACTGATTGTTTTTTGAAAAAACCACAAGAGAAAAACACAATTGCCGAACTTGAAATCGTCGAAATCTCCAAGCCTTAAATAGTGCTTTGAGGTGGCGCCACAGGCGTGCGTGATGTGCGTCTGCGCTGAAATTCTAATCATTTGCACATCTCACCTTCGCTAATGCATGTTCCAAATTTCATGTTGTTTGCGTGCTTCCTTCAGGGTGTTGCATTTACGGTGGCCAGCAGTGCAATTGATGAATGAAATCAAGTTTTACAGCAAAACTGTTAACTCTTCAGTACGGTTTTATTTTTTATTTACAGGTAAGATTTTTCTTTGGCCGATGAGTTTTATTATTATCAATACAATTTATTTTGAGAATTGAAAGTAAGCGGCTCCTTTCACTATTTTAGTTTTTTGACTCTTGAGCCCATGGGCCTCAAACCTTTTGCCGCCAGGGGCCTCCAACTACCTTAATCCGCCTCTGCGTCTACATATTCAATTTTGTGGCTCTGGGATCAAAGAGGAACCCAGGTTACCATGTTTCTTTTATACTCACTTTCTTGTATGTCTGTCCAGGTGGAACTTAGTAATTGATTTTAAACTGACTTCCCAATGAGCTATGTACTTAAAATTTGGACTATAACTCAGAAGTGAATGACAATGCATGGTAATGGTTATAAAAACATGATAAATAAATAAAAATTATTTCTTTCTAAGACCTAAAATGAGCTTTTTTTTTAGTAAAAGCATGCATAGTGCTTAATGTATATGTGTACTTATTCATTTTCTTACAATCAAAGACAAGTAACTACAATGAATACTTTTCTAATAACAATAACTATTTGTGTCAAAATATTTTTCTATTTTATATCCAAGGTAGGATATTATTTTCATCTAATTTTATTTTTTATGGTAGCAAATCACACATAGTAAGACAATGATTTTTCTTAATGCTTGCATTCTGTTCATTATTAAACTAGATGGATTTGGATTGCCATTCTTTACTGAAAAAATTGCATCACATGTTTCGGTATTAATTCAAATTTTTTGTGTTAATTTTGCAATTATCAAATTTTTTAAAGTGTTAATGAAAATTTGATTGAATTAGTTTTAATAAAGATTTGGTTTCTACTTTTATTTGCATTTAGAAAACTTTTTATGTAAGTTGTGTTCATTATTATTAATGAATTAAAGTGATTTCATAATTAACATGGCATGTAAAAGAGCACTTTTTATTTGAAAAAAATGTAAATGGTGAGTTACCATTGGTGAACTGAAAACAAATAAATGCATGAAAAGGAATTGTGTGCTCTTAATATCCTTATTTATTTTTATTTTATGAAGACATTAATCCCAAATGATGGTCTGATCATAATGTATTTTAAACTCATATTTATCAAATTGCAGTTTTATTGTAATTTTTGATTGATTACTGAACAGATGGTCAAATAAACAAAATATCTATCACTAGAAAAATATCACAAAAATACACATTATAATTTTTCTTATAATAATTGGATACTTTGTTAAAATTTAGTGATAAAATAAGCTAATTTAATGGTGCATTGATATTAAATGTATTTTCTTACTTTGCAATTTATTGTAAGTATGTTTGCATTTTAGACTTTCAGTCTTAATTTACATTACAATATTGCATAATTTAGATCGAGTTTTAAGTGCTGACCTAATAATTCTTGAATTTTTTCAGATTTTACTTTTTTTTAGTTTAAAGTGAATTATAAATATTTTTGCATAAAAAATAATTTAATAGAAAAGACAATTGGTTTTTTCTCCCTATTTTGAATTTAAAATCTAATTATTCATTGCTATGGATGTGTTTCTATCATAACTTTAAAAGCATGAACAGAAAACTTTGTAAATCTCTTGATTTTTTAGGGAGTTAACATTTAAAAAGTTAAATATTTTAAGAATTTTAGTATGGAATTTTTAAAATGAAGCATGTTTGAAAAGTGTTGTGGAACTTAATGATTTGGACTGATTTTTTTAGATTCTGTTCAAAAATTGAAACTTTTATATAGAGAGAATTTTAAGAAAAAATTGTTCCTTTTCCAATTATTTATTTAAAACAGGGTTTAAAAAAAAAATGAATTCTGTGAAAATATGTATTTTTCAAAATAGATCATTAAAATTTTCGTTTGTTAGAAGTTTTGAGTTGTGTTCTATGAAGCTTATAATTTTGAAGGATTCGAACCAATATATACTTAAATAGACAAATAAAATTTTCTCTTGAGTGGATTCATTTTTGCCTGTGAGGTGCTTCTGAAAAAGGATTAATTTATCAATTACTTCCGATTTTCTCTCATCCAAAAAAACACACACGGAATTGGAATTATAAAGTCTACGGAAGTTTTTTAAAGTCGCTTTACCACTGAAACGATCCAGTTTTAATATTGGCTTTAAAAAAGTTTTTATTTGGGTCTTAATCACTTTTCCTTCACCTGGTTTTCCATTTTCACTTCCACTAGAAACTGTTCGGTTCTGCATCGGCTCTCTAGGAACAAAGAAAGCGAAGTCCTCGTCACCCTCAAAATTAGTTCCGGTTTGGCCCACTTTTATATCTGCTAACGCTTTACCGGACAATCAACAATTGTGTCTTCACTCTCTACTTCCGCCTGCAGAGAGCGAAAGTTGCTGTTTGAAATTAAAATAAACACCTTCGTAGTCTTTGACCCACTCTTTGCTCGGCACCTCAACATAAATAAATATGGAAAATACCGGATGTGATCTCGAGAAATGCCTTGATTGAAAATTTCAGGAAGTTATTTAGCTCATCAATCATTTTTTGTTTAGTGGTTGCAAAATGGAGTGCCTCCCATGTCTCAAATTTAAAATGTCATAATTCGTTTCCTTGTTTTAAAAATATTTGTACTTTTTTAAATGTTCGATTTATTTTAGATATCTTATTAGCTGTCTGTTCCTAATGTTTTAAGTGACCATAGAAAAATGTTAAATATGTTTGAAAAATAGGTTGTTACTTAGAATAGGCTAGGAAAATAGGCTCCCGTAAAAAACTGAACCAGTTTTTATCTATTCTTATTTTTTTTAAGTTTATTTAATACTTACATTAGATATTGGAAATGTATGAAAACACATTTATCTAGGTATTTAAATTAATATACATTTACGTAAAAAGGGGTTTTTTCCCCAGGAAATTTATATTAATGTTACGTATTAAAAGCGTTTTTAAAGTTTTGGCGTACCGACATTTTTAATTCATAAATGAAATCTGGTGGAATATTTCCACTTTTCAAATCAATTATATTCACTTATACACACTGAAGATAAAGAAGCTTTCTGAGTATGGTTTCATTTCTTTCCCCAATATTAAAAAATAGTTTAACTTTTTAAAATTATCTGGAAGCCCGCAAACCAATCATTTGACAAAATGGGAGGATGAATTCGTTAGAAATATTAAATTTTTTGCTTTTTCGGAATGCAGTTTCAATACTTTATCCTATATTTAAAGAGGAAAGTGTGACATTCCGTTATAAAATTCCGAATGCAAAATAGTTGATAGATAAGAGACATAATAAATAATTATAAATCAATAGTCTGTGTAATATGTTTCTTATTTCGTTTCCTTCTATGTAGGTTTGAAACAATTTATATGCATTCATTAAGATGAACATTTTACTTTTTTTTTCTCGCAAAAACTTAGAACTTAAGAACGTATCGAGTAAACAATATTTTCTTATAACTAAGATGCAAAAAAAAAAAATCAGTTGGTGTTATTAATTATTTTAGATAATTTATGATTTAAAATGAGTAAAACGAGTGTACGATATATGAGTATACTTTTATTTTACTTGTTGATATTTGTACGCACATCTTATCCATCCAGTTTATGATCGGGTTAATTATTCTTTGAGATCTGTTCAACTTTTCTTTATTTCCATTGCAAACGTAATTAAAATTGATATTCATTATTTATTTTTCTTATTAAAAAAATTTTATATCTTTTTTACTATTTTTTTTTTTAATGAAGGTATTTGCTTTATCATGACTATGTTTTGTGTACTTGTCATGTGTTCATAATGTACATCATTGAAATTAGGCCATTAAAATTTTTTTAAAAATATCTGGGGGATTTCTTTTTTATTTTATATTTGAAGGGAATTTCAATGCATTTTAAGCAACATAACCCACCCATCTCAAATATCGTTGCTGAATGCAAGATAATTCGAAACTAGCATTTCGTAACATCCGTAAATAAGTTTTTTTAAATTAATTTAAAACTCTTACATCCTATTTCTGTTCAGCATCTCTTATTTCAACAACTGTATAAAAAGAAATAAAAACAATTGAAGATAATTTTTTGATTGTGTTCTTATTAAGGAATGTTTGAAATCCCCTTAAAATAAGCCAATTTGTATTCAACCTTTTTTTCTTTTATTCTCATGCCCTTACAAAATGAACCAATTACTGTCATTTATGGCAAATCATTGATAAGTTCTACTAATCTCTTCAATTCAGCATGTATTCTTATACTTGAGATTTGCTGGAAAATTTCGCAGACCTTGAACCGAACTCGAGGTTTCTCATTTTGGGAAGGTTATTGTATTATTTTTTAAGTCATTAGTTCCATTGCTGTTCTCTGACGTCTCATGGTTAATGTTTTTTTTTCCCTTCCAAATTGTTTCCGAGAAAGCGCAAAAGAGTAAGATAAACATGTGTTGGTAGTTTTCATAGGAACTTATGTCAAGAAGGAAAATTAGAGCTAGTTCTTATTTAATAAATCTTTCCTTTTTAGAGTTATCAATCTTTCCTTCTTGTTGCGTTCGAATGTGGAAATTGTGATGGAATGTAAACAAAAGAACTGAATGTATTTGTTTGCAGAAGACACCTATTGCGAAGACTCGGAAAGAAACACGGAAAATGACATTTTTCTTATTTTTTATTCATTCTATTTTTCTTGTTTCAAGTTCTGGCCAAGACTTTCATTGAACCCCCCCCCCCCCAATGTCTGATAGGAGAGGGGAGAAATCAAATTACATAGTTGAAAACTTCTATTTCAAATTATGAGTAATTTTTTAATAACATCTGTGTTTTGTGATTGAAGAAAGGTTTTTTTTTTTACATCTTGCGAAATTCAGAGAACTTAATCTGAACACTAGATGTTATACTAAAAAAGTAGAAAAAGAATCAAGTAGCCCAGTTGATCGTTGAAAATTAGTTGTTATAATTACTTGTTTTCTAAATTATTCGTCAATCTGATTAGAATATATAGGTAGGTTTGAAGGCGTGGAAGATTGTGTCTCACAAGTAAATGTTTCCGTCGTGAAATCATTTTATAATTGATAAAAGGAAAATATTAATAAATTATTAAAATGTTGTTTGACTTATTCCTTTGAATTATTTAAAATTTTTAATCGCCGGTTGTCCGAAAGTGGGCACTAACCAACTAATATGCTGATCGCATGTTTGTTGTATCCGTTATGTCATAAAATATTGTTTGTATCATTTTTTATTTGTATATTTAAATTAAAGATTTCGTATTCATGCGTTACAAATAGAAAATCATGCAACATATTTAGTTACCAGTTACTTATATTCAGTTAATTTTTAATGCATTGTTAACTGTTTTTTCATTGACCGTAAAATCCGGCGTATAACGCACTTTGAACACTAAAAATGAAATCGAAATTTAAAGATGCGCGTTATACGCCGAGTATAAAAATGATAGCTTTAAAAGTAAATAAAGAGAAGAGCATATAAAAACACACATATCACAAAATCTACATACACACACATCAAAATAGTGTTCATTTGGAAGAAATGGCAGACCTTATGAACTTAAAAGGTTATAGTTCTAGAAGTATACTATTTTTTAAAACGCCTAAGAAAATACCTCGAATAAATGACTTCATAACATAAAAGTATTGCATTCATATATTTCAGGTTTCTGCGTAAAAAAAAGGAGAGCTCGATATACTCCGGATTTTACGGTATTTGTCTTGCGTATGTGAAAAATTTAAGCTTTAACTAATGTGATGGAAATCAAATCCCATTTTGATGTGTCACAGATATAAAACGAAATTTGATGTGTCCGAAAAATACTATTTAATTTGACTCAACTTCACTGTGTATGCTTATAAACAGAACATTTTATTTAAAAATTTGCATTGCTTGCTATATAACCTTATTCAGTTAACGGGGGGGGGGGGGGGAGAATCATGAACATTCATCTCTTTCTACCATTGTAAAATTATGATTGAAATTTTATTTATTCTTTTTCATGTTAGTCAGGATTTCTTAATCCGTTACTGAAACGTGGGTTTTCATCGAGATCAAAATTCGTCTAGAGTAGCAAAAAGCGTAAGTACACCATATGGCAAATTCCATCATTTGCCCCCCCCCCTACTTCTTATTCGCGATTGATTAGGTGATCATCAATTATCTACAAAAGTAATTAAGTGATTCGCCACGACAATGAGTGCTCGAATATATTCTGGCCAAAACTGACCCGATAGCATGGAAAAATGAATGCATTTTCAGCCTATGTATATTAGCAAACACGGAGAATAAAGATTTATACCACTGCCGGCCATTCAAAATGCAAAACCTTGAAGAACAAAGAAATATTGAAGCTTGAATTTATCGTATAAATAACATTAATTATAAGGGTGAAATAAAAGAAGCCCGTTTGGCATTGGAAGAAAGAGGTTTGGGGATTATTCTCAGAGTATATCAGCTCATACTGCTTACAATACGTTGCTCAAATTCATTGTGTTGTGTATGTTTGGCCAATTATTCACCGCATGTGTTCGATGGGTGGCATATTAAAAAAGTAAGCAGCTGCTCAAGCTGGTGGCAAATAAAAAACTGCTAAACGTGTTGTAGAAGCGTCTCGTATTGTCGTTTTGAAACTTGGCTGCAGACAAACGTTGAAAGTACAGGACGTCACAGGCTTCCAAACATCAGAAACGTGGTTGAAATGTATCGGCAACGCGTTTGGGGAGAATGGGTGCGGGAATAAAATTCCCTCTGGTACACCAAATCATAACATCAAATGAAGTACAAGTTTGATGATGCATTTATGCCCTGTGATATCTCGCCACTGTGCCACCGGACTTGAATCGGCCATCGTGGTGTTGTAGGCAGAATTGTGATTCGTTTTGGGAAAAGAACCCTCGTTTTTCTCGCATTTAATGCACTATTGTTGTCGCATACACTTGTGGTGTACTATCGAAGTTTACCACAGCTTGCTGAAATCACCGCCTTCTGTTGTCGAATGATAATAGCTGACTTGTTGTGCTTGCGCAATATTCTTGATGTTGTAGTGCTAACTGTTATTTCTATGCGCTCAATATGCCTGTCCTCTCTCATATTGGGGAAATGAGACTGGTACGATCCTTCCTTTCTGCACTTACCTGTTTTTTCTTGCGATAATTATATTCGCAATCGTTAAAGTTTTCGTTTATCGAACTGAGAAACACACTCGACGAATATCGTATTCCACTACAAGGCATACTGATGCTTCTGACGCAAAAGGGGGGCACAATTCCTGTACTTTAAAATAATGCAAATTTCGCTCCTTTTCGATGGCTGTCAGTGTTTTTTTTAATAACTGCTGCTTGATTTTGTTAGAGTGTAACTTGTTCAACGCGCGTTGCCGAATATAACATATAAAACGCAGGATTAAAAGAACAGAAGATATGGATGATCACATGACGCATCTCGGCGAAATGTGTTGCCAAAACTGGAATGGTAAAAAAGATGTAATTTTACAAAAAGAATCAAATTAATAAATGGCAATGTACAGGACAAAAATCGAACAATAATAGATTTAAATAACATTTTGAAATTATTTAATGAATGGATTATGTATGCTTGTCAGTAAAAATAAATGAATCTGCTTAAAATAAGTATGGAAACTTCATACTCTACATATATATTTGTGTAGGAATTTTAAAACATATTAGAGATTAGAATTAAAAAAAGATGAGCTTCTCTTATCTATTTTTTTAACAATAATGTCCTGTTTTTATAACCACATTATTCAACACATGTTTTTGCTTTTCTTTATTCAACAGAAGATTAAAAAAGTAATTAAAAATGTGATGGTTATCCTAAAACATAAATTATCTCTGAATAGGAGTAGTTGGAAGAAAAAATTTATATTTTCATAAATAAATGTTTCATTTTTAAATCAAGGCAATCTCGTCTGCAAAATTTGCCTATGCATTGGTTTTTTTTTTTTTTTAATTGAAAATGAAGCACTAAAATAAAAAAACTGTACAATGTGCTAAAAAAAGTAATTTTTCTCAATGAGGCAATTCAACAAAATATAAATATATTTAGAGACTAAATTCAAATAAAATGCTACACCAAAAGTAAATGACTTTCTTAGTTTAGGAAGTTTGTTCGAATTTTTATTATAATGTATCCTCTTAAAAGATACATTAATATAATCATAAATTAGTGACCTAAAATTTCAAATTGTATGAAGTTTTAATATATATATTTATCTATAAGGTTTGAATGCTTGTGTGTCATAATCCACTTGCATTGTTTTCTTCGTGATAAAAATGTATTTCTCAACAATCTCTCTGTCCTGTATCAGTAGAGTAATGTACATCCCCTCATTGCAGCAGCCCTAAAGCCTAGTACCTATTTAACCAATTTATAAAATATTAAAGGCAAAACCTGACTTTGCAGGGGCGGCTCTAATCATCTCCATTACATTACTGTCTTGTACCAGGTGGGCAAAAAGTCCGTAAAAACTTTAAAAATTTATAAAGCCCAGAAAATTAAGCAAAATAAAAACGGTTTGCAGGTTTAGCATTGATAAGTCACTTGATTTTTTTTTAAGTTAAGAAAAAGAAAAAAAATTTTTTAAAAAAACAAGATGGGTGGCATTTTGTACATAAGTGAAAGAAAAGACTCACAAATAACAGGCCATGTATACTTGCAACGTTTGCTAATGATTCTTAGACTTGGTCGTCCGTTTCTTACACGATCCTCGAGCGGTCTAGTTTCCTCAAATCGCTGAACAAGCTTTATGAGGCATACCACAGTTGAAGGCACTTTTCCAGTCTTCACATTTTTCTGAAGTCGAAATTTACGCAGTGCAACAATCACTGATTCCTTGTTCATGAAAAACAGCTTCACCAACAAAGCTTTGTCTTTCTTGCTCATCATCCTTGTTCACTTAGTTGGCATGCGAAAGAGAATTAGATCTGGATCAAGAGCATCAGTATTTGTAATAACCTGTCATATTTGCATATTTCCAACTCAGTCGTTTGTACAAGGTTCATCTGTCAGCAAGTTTTTTTTTTTTCCCCTTAAAAAAATCCTGTGACTTATCGATTCTAAATCTGTAAACCGTTTTTTATTGTTTAATTTTCCTGGTTTTATAAACTTTTTGCCCACCCCATATAATCACTTTTACAGCAACATGCTGCACATCTAGCTTTATTCTTTCTTGTATCTACTGTGGTATTCTAAAAGTGGTGTTCAGGCAATTCTTTAAATCATTTATTTCCAATTCCACAAGATTTTTTAGAAAATATTTTCCTCAATTCTTTCAACTAGTTTGTCTATTTTTTGAATTTCTATTATTCATTTTCAAAGTTTGAAAGCATTGAATCATTATACTCATAGAAAGCTAAATTTCCTTTTTTTTTTTTAACGTTCCAAACTGTAATACCTTTGTTGCTTTATCCATTGTTCCACTGTATGGTGTTCGAAGATTTAGAAAACTATTGACATTAGAATACATTCAAAATAAATTCTCAAAATGGTACACAATCATTTTAAAACAACTAGATTTGACATAGATGGAGAGAAAATTGGTGTATAAAGTGTGATTTTTTTTTTAATCTGGAGAAAAATTTATTTTTAGAGGTAAGTTTTTATGTGAAGTTTTGGGAATTTAATGAAGAATTAAAACTTAATTTATTCAGTTTATCTAATATTTATGTGAAATTTATACCATAAATCTAATTAAAAGTAATGAATTCCTACATACACGTGTCCAAGTGTATAATAAAGGATTGAAAAGAATTTGAAACATTTGGAAATAAATAAAAAATAATGCTCAAAAATTCACTGGAGTCAGTATATGTTTTTAACATATTTTGAAATTAAAAAGGGCTCTTTCGTTTTAAGTCAATTTCTTGTAACAAACTAAGCATTCTGATTTGTTCTTACTCTTCCTTTTCCTCTATTCTTCCCCTTCCGTATAAAAAATCAATATCCATAAATGTAAATGCTGAAAAGGATAAACTGATTATAAGCGTAGCTTTATTTTGAAACGAGTTCTTTTTTTTTCCAGATGATGGTGGCTTTGGTAAAAATAAGTTTGACCAACAAAATGGAGGTGGTTTTTTGAATTCTACTATAAATTCTCCGAGTACTTCAGAGAAGAAAAAGGTAGAAAAGCTGAACAATATTTCTGTTATTAATATTCTATTCTGAATAAATTTTGAAATAAAAATTTATTTCTTCTACTTTTAACTTGATATGTATTAATATTAATTTTTTAAAAATGTTAGATTTTGAAATGAAAATTTTTTTTAATGTGTGCATGTATTAATGATATACCGTATTTACTTGAATCTAAGCTGCGCCCCAAATTACCCACACATTTTTGAGAAAAAATTTTGTCATCGATTCTAAGCCGCACACCCAAATCTCTACATGTTTTTGAGAAAAAATAAAAATTGTATAAAAGTTTCATCAAAATCCAATTCTTAAGAGATTTTTTTAAAAAATTAAGAAATAGTAAGAAGTTCATAATTATTTATTTTACCAGTATTAAAAACTTTCAAATATATACATGAACATGTAATTACTCTGTCAGTAATATGTTTCGAAAAAGATTCGTCGCTCCCAATCTCACAGCTGACTTCAAAATTGGGGCTGGCATCGCTATTTTCCCACACGATGTTGTCTTCCGTGCCATCCAATGCATTTGTTATGCAACATTTTTTTAAAGAATGTATTATAGAAAAATGTAAAAGAATTATTAAAGACTGTTGAGCATTTACAAGTAAAATTGTATCCTTTTGTCTATGCTATTGACGTATATTTGTTTCATCCGTGTCAAATTTTCAGTGGCCGCTGCTCTGTTTCCTGCATTTAAAATGAGTCTCCCTTTTCATACTTGCGTCATAGTGAACGTGTCTTGATGCTGTTACTGTTATCTTTGAGGGTTGGGGGATTTAAAAAAAGTGTATGCAAAAAATTTCTTTACGAGCAGACAATGATGTTTAGAATGGACTGAATACTGGAGATAAACTGTGGAATGGGATAAGCCATCAATACAAGTGACCAAAGTGGGCGGCTACATTTTTCTCTTTGAATGTGGTGGAAACTTAGTTTTCTCTATTGAACAAATGTGTTGCCTTTGATTCTAAGCCACGCCCTATTTTCAGTGCATTTTCACTGTAAAAATGGTGTGCGATTCAAATAAATATGGTATTTAATATGAGGAAATGCAAAGTGTTCAAATCCATTAATTCTCTTATAATTATGAAACTTTTTCATGAAAGCTTTGTTTAAAGTAAGAATATCAATGAACGAAAATTGAGAACCATTCTTGAAGGAAAATCATTCTTGTACCGCTGATATATATTTATTTACTATTCATGTGGTAGTAACATGTAAGTAATAATAAAGTGGCCTTAACAAACTATTCAAGAGTTTTTAAATTCTGTGAAATTATCCAAATTCTTCCAATTAATTTTCAATTTTTGGGTTTAAAAATACTTGAGAATGTATCTTAAAAATTGTCTTTGATCTGTTTTTCTAATATGTATTATTTTTATTTGTTTTTCTAATATGTATTATTTTTATTGTTATAAATACTATTATTTATTATTATAAAGAACTGAAAAATTTTGTATTTATTTCGTAACATAAAAACAGGAAAAAACCGAGCCACTTAATGTATGTGTACTTACTTAATGTACTTCAACTTTTAAATAGTACAGATTTGTTGTATATGTTATGAAATATTATACTTTCTTTCATTTTAGCCAGATAGAATTACCAATGTTGTTCCATGTACTATTGCTCAAATCCATGCAGTGCCCGAGTCTGATGATAATTTGAAAATTGGATCTTTGACTGCTAAAATTGTAAGTCATTCTTTCTCTTCTTGGTTTGAAGTGTTAGGTAAAAAGGAAAGCAATGTTTCATTTTTGCATACAAAAATGTATGTAAACAATTTTTAAGATAACTGTTTCTTAAATTACGTTAAATTATGATATATTTTATTTTTTCAAAACTTTAGATAACATTTATTGGAGTTGTGGAAAGCCTTGACGTTCAGACTACCAAGATTACTTATGTTGTCAGCGACCATACAGGTCCCAGTATAGATGTTCAGTTGTGGCTTGGAGAAACTGATGTAAGTTTTGTGTTTTTGAAGATCTATTTAAAATTTTAACTGACAAAATGTTTTAACAGATGAATCTTCAATGAATATGTATACTTACAGTTCACTTAAATTTTGTTTATCTTTTATCCTTTTGTTGTCTTTTGACAAGCAATGCTTCTTTTATTTCTTTATATGTTTTGATTTCTCAGTATGTATGTGTGTGTTTTGATGAAAATGTTACTGGGACATGATGTTCTTACTGCAATTCTTCTGGATGTTAATATGGAATAATAAACTTCATTTTGTGTTGTTCCATATTTGTAATCTTATTTTGATTTTAAATTAAAGGTGTTTTTTTTATAGTTAAATTGCTAATTCTGTAGTCTGTAAATGATTCATGTTCCAGAGTCCTATCACCAGCCTGTAAATGGCCGATGTTTTTCAGATTGCCAATTTGTTTTGTGATTAGGACATCATATTTATAATTACAAAATATGCAATGATTTTTTAAAGATATGCATAAAAAAAGTATTGCAGATCATCTTGTTTTTAATGTAATTTTTTTTTTTTTGTCACGAATAAAAGTTCATATTTTTATTTTGCTTTTGTCAAAAATTGATAAGTTGTTTCATGCTGAACACATAATGTACGCTCAATTGTTTTGAGTAATGCATTGAATGTGTATTTTTGCTAGAGCTTTGGACATATATGGCACAGTTCTCTTATAAGAAATTCACATTAGACACCTCTTCCTTAGAGAAGTCCCACCACCTTCCCCCTTAACCTTTAAGTTCATGATGATTCAGGTATTTGTTTTTAACCCTCATCTCAGGTTTAAAAATCTTGATTTAGAAAATTCTTCATCCATAAATTTTTAGTTTTTTTTTTTAATGTTATATTGATTTTGCAATAGTTGAGTTTTATTTAGGATTGCATGATTTTTTGTTTTTTATGCTTGATTTTTAATTTGGTGGTTTTATTTCTTTTGCACCTTGGGGTGTTTGGCACAATGTCTCATGAGGATTTAGTATTTTTTTAACACGCTTTTATAAGTTTCACTTGCATGTAACGGAATCTTGGAACTCGATTTTTTTCCCACTTTAAAAGGTCAGATTAATTTGAAATTTTGCACACTTGTCAAGGACCGATGACAATACAATAATTTCATAATTTTGTTCCATCGTCCTGATTAGGATCGTGAGGAATAAGGATAATCAGATTTGGCGACAATTCCATATACCACTTTCCAGATTTCGCGACTTATTGCATTTTCCATTTTTAAATTTGGCGACTAATTCCATACACCATTTTTAGATTTGGCGACTAATTTCATACATCATTTCCAGATTTGGCGACTAATTTCAGATTTAGTGACTAAAAGAATAAGGTGTAACCCTAAGGCGAGTGTTTTGAATTTAAAGCTAATTATTTGCAAGTATAAAATACACTTGCGGCTTATAGAAATAAAAAAAGTGTTCTTTATGTGAGAAAGTGGAGAGTTCGTGTGTATTAGCAATTTCTAACCATAATATAAACATTTTTCTGAAAATGAAAATAAAAAAGGCTTGTGCATGTGAAAAAAATAATTTGTTGTAACTGCTAAATATTTTTTATTTTTTAAAGCAATAAGTTTAAAAGTGATGATATGAATTAACATTATTGCAATACGTTTAAAAGGTGAAAAATTGATTGACACAAAAAATAACCATGTTTTTATTAACTTGCTTTCTTTAATGTCTGTCCGGGCGGATTTTGTAATTGATTTTAAATTGTGTGACTTTCGGATAAGCTAAAGATTTGAAATTTGGACCATAGCTCAGAAGTGG
Organism: Trichonephila clavata; assembly: GCA_019973975.1. NCBI lineage: Eukaryota > Metazoa > Arthropoda > Arachnida > Araneae > Nephilidae > Trichonephila > Trichonephila clavata. The sequence goes on along the minus strand of BMAO01025129.1, from coordinate 39,029 downwards.
AGGACAATGCATGAAAATGTGAAAAAAGAGAAAAAAACGAAAAGGAGGAATTTTATAATTTTTAGTCCGTTATAAAAACATGGTACATTAAAAAAATTTTAAATTCCAACTTTTTTTTCTTAACACACTTTTATTTGTTTGACCTGTTCTATAGAGACGGAATCTAATATAACGATACGGGACTCATCTGAGGCCCCGTAAACGGAGAGAATAAATACACTTCAGACCCATTAATTAATATGCATTGAAGAGCAAGACTAATTCCACATAAACGTAACTCCAGCTTCAAATATCAAACTCATGGATAAATTCAACAATAAGTAAATGATCGTTTAAAAAACTAAAAAAAACGCTTTTATTGTAGTTCGAACTAAAAAATGAAAAATAAATTATAGTTTTAAAAAAAACTAAAAAACATGCTTTTATACTGAATCGAACTAAAAAGTTAAAAAAAAAAAAAATCTTAATATAAGAATAAAATGATTAACGAGAAAATTAATGTCATTGGGGTAAAAGCGTGGGGTGTTCTATAAAAATATTTAGTTGTTATAATTTCTATAACTTCTATCCCGAGTTAGTGTAAAAATGCAGTACAAAGCACCCCATGCTTATACCCCAATGACATTAATTTTCTCGTTAATCCTTTTATTCTTATATTAAGAATTTTTTTTTTTTTTACTTTTTAGTTCGATTCAGTATAAAAGCGTGTTTTTTAGTCTTTTTTTAAACTATAATTTATTTTAAATCAAATTTTAAAAAATATGAGGTTTTGGTAGCTTAGAATTTAAAAATTATATATGTATGTAACAGGATTCTTTTTAGTCTGTGCAAAGATAAAAGATAATTTCATATAGATGATTTATTTAAGAACATTCAAAAATTCATAGTATATTAAATTTATATCATTGTATTAGTAAACAAATCATAGCATTCAATGTTATTGAGATTAAGTATCATTAAAATGTACAGGATGACATTTAAAAACAAATTATGTAATGTTGGCAGTTCAAGAAAGGATTTGGAACTTTTCTAAAAAAATTCTTGAATTGCCATCATTACAGCAATGACATTACTTTTTTAAAAAATTTAAAATATATTATTATATAAAAAAGCTGTTAAACTCCTTGATATTTGTTTACATTGTTACGAATTTAGTATAAAATGTGTGAATAATTTGTATATGGATGTGTAATGCATTTATATTACTTATACTTATTTAATGTAAAAATTGCAATATTCGCAAGCAACACCGTCCCCTACTTTATAATGGTGATTGAGCCAAATTAGCATTTTTGGCAATTTGGGGACCCTCTGGATTCTTCTGGAAATTTGTGGAGAAATCCACTGATTTCAAGATCTATGACACAGGCGGATTTTTTTCCCCCCGAAAGTTCTGTTAGGCCTATAAATAGAGAGATGCTCGCCGAAAATGAGTTAGTGTGGTTTTGACTTGCAAGTAGTAGAATTGCCTTGAACCTGATTACCGATTAGCTCGGCTATGGAATAGGACGAGCAGTGCTTGTGAATAAACTTTTAGATACTGATAATTGTGTCTGAGCGCTGTTGAAGGCGTGAAGACCTTCTGAGATTTATTCTCCGAATATTGTTGCTGAATCCTGTATTTCGAAGATTGCATTTTTGACAAATTCTCATCACTCTTAAAAAAGCTGTCTTGTTCTTTGTGACTGATTTGCATAAAATCCTTGAACCCCAATCACGTAACATTTTTGGTGTTAAAAGTGGAATTTTTTGCCTATATCACGAGCGATGGATGAGCAACTGAAGGCTCTGTTGGAAAGCATCAATGCCTCGAAAAGTGGCCAAGAAGGGACTGTAAAGGGTCTGGAAAATATGAAGAAACTAAGGAGAAAATGGAGAATGTACAGAAATATCCAGAAGAGAAGGTGTGAAGACCTGAGATTTATTCTGCAAATATTGTTGCTGAATCCTATATTTCAAGGATTGGATTTTCGACAATAAATTCTCATTTCTTTTAAAGAACTGTCTTGTTCTTTGCGACATTTGCATAAAATCCTCGAACACCAATCAACATAACAATATTAGAATTACTTTAGTTATTAATTATTTCAATAGAAATTAATATCATTTTTCAATATTAAATGCAGTTTTTTATTATAGAATATAGTAAGAATCTGTATGTACTGTTTGAACATATCATCATTTGATGCCATGAAATATCAAGCTTTTTGTATAATTGTTAGTTCAAAATGTTTTATTTATGACTTATTTTTTATTGAAATAAGTATTATGTAGGTAAGTAATAATGGTATAATGCTCCTGTGTTTAAGCACAGCTTGATTTAAAAATAAAATCGATTTTTAAAAAGGTTTCAAAAAATAATTTTTTTCCTTAATGTTTCAATTACTAAATATAAATAAAATCCTGAATTTGTTCGTTTGAAAAAGATAAGTAGTATTTCTTTTTTTAGTATCAATGGAATAAAAGTATTTACTCCAGGTTCATTTTTGTTAGATGGTATGATTAGTCCATTTAAATATTTTGAATTTTGGTGTAAAATTTTAATCACAGTATTTCTGTTAATATGAAATACATGCTTGGGCATTCTATAAGCATGGTTTTAATGCTGTATTTTGTCTTCTGATCCCTTTTATTAATGTATTTCATTTTTATGTCTGTACATTTCATATCTATCTTTTCTCCTCTGAAGAGTATGAAAAAAAAAATTTCTTAATTGTATCTTTTAAAAATAATTTCAGCAAATACTTTGTTTTCTGTGAATTACATTCAAAACTATAGTCTTTGAAACTTACAGGAGCAAAGCAATAAGTTTCGTGAGATCTCCGAAAACTACTACATACGTGTGACCGGGGCCATTCGCTCGCTGAAAGGGAAGAGACACGTGATTGCCTTTAATATGCAGCCGATCAAGGACCTTAATGAAATAACTATGCATATGGCTGAAGTAATACACACTTCCATGTCTATTAGTGTCATGGATAAGCAGGTAAAGATTATTTTACTCATAATTATCATAATTTTATCTATTCATGAAATATTATGTTTTGATATCCATTGAGCCCATTTTTGGTGCTTAGAGAATTGTTGTTACTTACTTTTGTATTTAGGAAGTGTCATAAATTTTTTTTTATTTCTATGAGACAGTATTTTTTCCTGATTGCTGTAGGGTCTGCAGCCCCAGGATCCCAGTGTTTTTTCCAATCTCAAAATCCCAGAATTTAATTTTCATTTAAAATATATTTTTTTTAAAAAAATTTTAAGAATTTAATTTTTAGAAAATTTATATTTTGTGTATGAAATATGTACATGGAATTTTTTTTTTGTTGTTCAATTATAATTTCTATAAGTAAAAAAATATATATACAGCTCTCATTTCTCGTATGGAAGAACATTGCACAGATCTAAGTTGCTCACTGAAATACTTACACAATGTTATAAGCAACGTCTCAAGAATAGATTTTGTCACAGTTCCTTCTTCAATTAAATGCCATTAATTAAAAACAGACCTGCTTGATAGACTTAGACGCTTCAAATCTCATTACATTCCTAACATCTCATGTAACTGTATCTTCTATTTCAAATAAGGTAACGATTGAAATTGATTCACATTCTGATTCAATTACTGGATCAATTTATACACAAAAACCATTAAGTTTTTTATAAAAACTAGATAAAGTTATCAAAGATATTTATGCACTGATGCAGTCTATTAGATTTGAGACAAAAATTCAAAAAAATGTCTTTTTTTAAAAATGGAGTAAGATGTAACTACCTGAAAAGAACATACTTATATTTAATGATGATAACACTACTAATATAAAATCCAAATGAGCATTTTAATTTCATTATGTACTATTTTTGTTTTTTAATGATGAATTAAGTTTTGTTTTGATTTGTTTTAATAAAATTAATGTTAAAAAAATTTTTAATTATACTTTCAGTTTTATTATGCTCTTTTAACTATTCAGATATGTAAGTATTTTTAATAAATAGTCCAATCCCAATTCCGGGACCTGGATAATGTAATCCCGAAATACTGGGATTGAAAATATAACACAGGATTGCAGACCCTAGATTGCTGCCACAACAGTTTTATGAGATAAAATTCTCAATTTGCTTTCAGTTGTTTTTTTTTTTAAAAAAATTTTTTTAACTTCATGAAACATTTTTATGTACTAAAAAAATATCTGATCTTTATTTCATCAAAAATAATCTTACTCGGTTATAACCATCATACACTTATTTGAATGTCAGACATTTCTTCCAACATTAAAAAATGTTGAACTGCCTCTTTTAAGATATTTTAGCACTGGTCCTTTACATTTTATACATATTCTGTACAGACCAGTATAAAAAATTCCCCATTTCCTTAAAGATGTTCTTTAATCTTGGAATCTCCAAGATTTATGTAATTTAATAAATGTATTGCAGTTGCATCTTCAAGATTTTCTGTTGTTTTGTCAAAAATGAATATCAGTCTGCCCTCACTCATTTTCTCATTCAGGGAGAGAAAAATTCATCCACATGTGTATTAAGATCCCATATACATGCCTACACCAAATCATGACTTTCTAGCTTTATTTCGTTATGTATAGAAAATTATGATTGAATATATTTTGAATACATCTTAAATTCATATATGTGTGTGCATATACATGTATATGCATTAACAAAAAAAAAGGTTTGCTAAATTGCTAGAGTAAATTGTTTATTAAATTTTAAGCAAAAAACTCACTAATTTCTGTTTAGAAAGCATAAATAAAATAAATATTTGTAAATTAGACATCTTTTAGCTAAACGAGGATCAACTAACTATTATTCTTCAAGAAACAAATGAAATATGGCACTTTAGTTTGAGTTAAAAACTACCAATTGGAATTGTTTTGTAAAGGGGGAATGCAGTTCTGTGGTTCATTACTGGAACAAAATCAGTTAATGGCTTAAGTTATAAATGAAAAATAAGGAATTCACCCTTTCCTAATAATTTATGATAATTTTTCCTTCCGTTGATTGGTGAAAAGAGAGTGTGGTAAAGAATACATTCGTGTGTTAATTTCGCTAAATAAATTTTGATTTTGAAATAATTATAAAAGTATTCTTTTTCTTTCAGCAGAGTGCATCTACTACAGGTTATGGAACAGCTTCAGTTCTATCTTCTGGCATGATGGAATCTAGCACTGATACGTTTAATTCAGATAGTTTGAGAAAGCTCACAAAGCCCCAGCAGTTGGTGAGTTCATCCTTTTGATGTACAGGAAAATTTATTAAAAAGAGGGGAAAATAAATTATTAATAAATGTTACGTTATGATAACCAGCTCTGAATTATTGAATGAAAGTAAATGCAATTTTTCTTCCTTTAAGAATTTTCTTATTTTAAATATTTAATGTAAAAAAATAATAATTAATGTAGTTTGTTAAGAATTATGTACTGTAATTTTCATATACATATGCTTAATACAATAAGTTATTGTTATATTCTTATTTAAAAATATTTCAATACAAAAAGTGAAATATATTATAAAATCGATATACCGTAATTTCGCGCTTATAGTCAGCGGACTATCTGTGTTTAAAATGCGAATTTTTGAAGCTGCAGACTATCCACCAGTGCGGATAATACGCTGGTTGTTCACGGTTAAAATCGTTGAAATTTTAAAAACACGTTGTCATGAACTGCCGATTATCAAATATAAAAAAAGTGCGAGATTCCAAGAAAACATTCGTATGTATCGATAGTAAACCATAAAGCATAGTGCAGAACAAATTAGCAGTAGCAAGTAGAGCTCCTAAAATCCAGGCTGGCGCGCTAAAGTGTTCACCATCCGATCGAGATTTATAAAAGCTGGGGTTGTTAGTGAAAACGAGAAAATCACTGACAGTGAAGATAGTGATGCTGAAAATGAATTTTCGGACACTCTTCCCGAAAATATATTAGAACTGTTTAATTCTGATACCGATGAATCGGACTTTGAAGGTTTTTATTAATGTAGTAGAATGTGTGATTAATTAATATATGATTAATTAGTAAGCACTGTTTTTTATTTGTATTTAGCGTTTTATTTCTGAAGGTATATTAGTAAGGAAGTACTTTTTTTCTATTTATACTTAGTTCTTTGTTTCTAAAATACATTAATATTGCCGTATTAAAATAACGTAATTTCGGACATATAGTCCGCGGACTATCCGGTGTTGAGGACTACCTGACGATTTTTGAAATTTTTTTTACATAAAATCGTGTCTGCGGACTATACGTGCGAAATTACGGTATATAAAAATCCTGTGTCACAATGTTTGTCCGTGATGAACTGCAAAACTACTCAACCGATTTTAATATAATTTTGCATATTGTGTGTCACTTCGTCCAACTAAAATATAGGATAGTTTTTTTTTTTTTTTCAATTAATGATGTAATAATTTTTTTATTGCTGGAAATGTGAAAAATCCAGGAAACAGGAAAATTAGCAAAATGTCGCAATGAGCGTGTGTCTACAGAAGCGGCTTTTGTAGACCAAGGTGCACGAAAAGTGAGGGCCTAGCGTATTTCAGGGTGTTGAATTTGAATCGGTTTCCAATAACACCCATAACTTTACCGGATAATGCCAGTCGACCATATTTTAGACTCACCGTAGCAGGCACTTACCTGACAAACCTTGGAGCGCAAATCTTGGTTCCTGGCGTATTTCAAAAAGGGCAATTCAAATATGATATCATACCTGAGAAATTACATTAACTTTGCCGGATAATTCTGGACCACCGTCTATTATGCGAACCATGGCAAGAGCTTAACCCTTAATGTCTTAAAGCGGAGAAAGTGCGTTTCTGGTGTATTTCGAGATGGTGAACAAGAATCTGAAAGAGAGTTAGTCACTTCATTTATAAAATTAAATCTTCATATGTTGTTACTTAACAACTTCGTTAAATATTTCATGTATTATATTATACTCAAATAAGAGGTGAATAAAATGCAAAATTAAAAACATTGTTTTATGCTTAGTTTCAATTCTCAGAAATTGTAAACAAATCAATGCCTGCATTCAATGGCTTAGAATAATATTAAATCAATGTATTAAAACAATGCCACAGCAATGCGTGGCTGGGTCAGCTAGTTTTATATAAAAGAAACCATTTATTTGAATATTTAGTTTAGTTACTTGATTTTAATTATATTGAACACAGTAGAAAGTGAATACTCAACTCTCATATTTACTAGTAAATTTTTTGTGCATTATTATTGATCCATTTTTATTTTTTGAAATAATTAAATGTATGTGTTTTAATGAGTGCTTATACATTTCTTTGCATCAAGATTAATAATTTAATTTATAATGAATAAACGTATACTACTTCCCCAAGAAATATATATTTTTAACTGCCTGATTTTCAAAACTTCAAATATTTTCTCAGTATCCTTTTGCTTTTGTGAAGATAATTTTTTTTTTAAAGAAATTATTCCTTTATTTTACATTCAATTTTCTCTGTTAATATTCCCAAGTAAGAAAAAGCAAGAAAATGTTACTTCTAGTTGTGGAAGAAAAGTTCATGTATTTTAATGTAAAAAAAGAAAACAAACATTAAATATATTCAAAAGAATATTTTTTTAAAATTTTTGAATCATAATTAATTTGTGCTGATGTCTTTTAGGTGAAGCAAGCGATTAGTAAAAGTAAAGATGAACAAGGAATTAATGTAATGGAGCTGTATAATAGTTTGAAATCTCTGAATCGTCAGTCTATTCAGTAAGTAATTTGCAAATTTTAGGAAATACTACTTTATTATATATATCAGGGGTGGGCAGACTTTTCCAAAGTGTACCGGTTACTTTTAATATTTTTAAGGGGGTATTGTGTTCTACCCAATGGTGTGGGTGGGGCCGTTCTGTATTAAAACTGTATGTTTCTTTTCTCAACACTTGTTTTCGACATTGTACATGTCTTTTAAACTGTGTCAGATTACTGTGTTTACTAGAACAAGTAACACAAAATTGTCAAGTTATATGCTTGAACAACTATGAGCAACTGCTGGACCGTGGAGCACTGATGTATTCAATGCAGGAAGCAGAGAACATAGTGAATTGATGGATCTGAAACCGAAGCATGTACTTAACTTGTTCACTGCAGCTAGTCCCGCACCATAACGGGACATAACATCAACATAAGAACCCAATCTCGTGAAAGTGCACTGAAGGGGCTGATTTTCAATGGCCAGTCCTGTGCTATCAAAGGAAGAGCTATCATCAACTTTTATTCTTCCCTTCAGTCAGCTGTGAGGACATTCTTTGGGGGAAATTAATTTTTACAGCTGGCATTGCAGTGATTGCTTTTTTCCCCCTACTGTGGCAAAATGGAAGTGGTAAGCATCATTATGTGCTTCCAATGAAGGTGAATATGTTGTTTACACATTTATCGAATAATTTGCTGAAGTAAATACATTTGCATCGATTATGAAAAGCCAATTCCTCAATCTAACTGCCGTCAGTGTTCCATAAATATAGTACTTCCATAAATAATTCCTTACTTTTAGTAAGCATGTCTTAGTAAAGACGCTCATCTCAAAATATCTTAGAGGTTCACTGTTCGATTGCAATCAACTGAATGCCCATCCTTGATATATAGCATAGATTTAATTTAAGGTTTTTTTAAGTTATAAAACATGGATACAATTTTTCAAAATTAGTTTCACTGTTTTAATGTAATTTTAATTTGCATACTTTTTTTGTACCTTGTTTAAAGAGTGACAGAATTTTTTAATTGTAAAAAGATTTAGTTGTAGTTATTATTTATTTTAAATTATTTTCAATTAGGATGAAATATTTGTGTACAGGTTTGCTCAGTGTATTACAATTGTATGTTATTGATATACAACTATTCTGTTAATTCAAATCTCTTTCTGTTTGTTGCATTTTCTTTGGGGAAAATAATTTTGTTGAACCCAAAAAGAGTCTGTGTATATATGAAAAGATCTGAGTTTATATTATTAAAAAACACATATTTGTTAGTTTTGACATAATGTTATCTTTTTATATTTCTCTAAAAGTCATGGTTTTCTTTTTTAAAAAAAATCTCAAGACTAGTGTGAATAACAGCAAATAAACAAACATTGGGGATGCCAAGTACATCACTCAAATGAACTGCAAGTTCTTCAGATGAATGAAAAATAATGTTTAAACATAACAATTTATTCCATTGAAATCAGCTTAAACCTTAGCATTGCCAACATCTTACTAATGAAGACACAAAATATCTATCGAAAAATTATTTGAACAAGGTTGTCAAACACAGAAGGAAGAAAAAATGAAACATAAACATAAGTAGAAATTATAGGTGAAGTTGTAGTTACATTTAAATATTGATATTAATTATTTTATTATCTCTAACAAGTAGGATTCTGATATTAAAGAATTTTTTTAATCCAAAGTAATTTTAAGTTTTGCTAGTAAACAAATTAATGATCTCTCTGGTTAAAAGTGAGAAATTATTGTTTGCAGTATAAAATGACAGTATGATAAAAATTGTCATTTTACAATTGAATGCCAAAAATTTTTTAATTATTGTAATTAAAAATTAAAATTGGCTTTGTTTTTAATCTAAGTCTACATAATTGGCTTTATTTTTAATCCAAGTCTACATTAATTGATAGTCAATTGAATTGGATAATTAAGAGGGTACTATATTTTAATACATGAAAAGGTTATCTTTAAATCCTAATGAATAAATTTTGAATCATAACTGTCAAATTTCATATATATTCCCAAATTTCTAATATATATAAAGTTTTAAAGGAGGAACTCATACTTATTTCAATTTCGTTGTATAATTTTATGCGCATGATGCTTTAAAATATAAGACGTTTTGATGTGAAAAGAAAATTAATACATATTGTTTGCCATCACAGATTTGACAACAAATGTGTTACTTATATTGTTTTCAAATACACCACTTTAACAATCTGGAATTCCTTTCTATTCCTCTATCCATTCCTTCCCTTTGTGATAAGATGTGTGGGTTTGTAGTTGTTCTGTGTTACTTTTGACCACTTAATCAAGAGTAACATCAGATCAAGGCCCACAAAATTCAACGTGTCGAGGGGGTACACCTGTTGTTAGCCGTAGCTTTTGAGCACCATCCAGGGGAGAATACTATTTGGCTCAGTTCTACCCCAATTTTGAGAGAGAACACCCTAGAAGTTGTCAAAAGCCCCCCACCTTCCTTATGAAAGGACTTGCAGCTTGACAGTTATTTAGAGTACCCATATGCTGCAAATGCACTATATAATACACAAACAACCATGCCTTTTCCGGGATTCGATTTCCAAATATTACACTCCATATAACAAGGCTTGTAAAAGAAATACAGCACCATCCTTCTCATTAAAAATTTTAATACATTATTTATGTCAATTTATTTTGTAATATTTTAATTAGATGTTACTGTTTTCTTAAAGGGGTGAAAAAAGAAGTGTTAAAAAGTCTGTATAAGTAGCAGAGGCAGTCTAAGGATTATTGAGGAATCCTTAAAGCACTCAATCATGTTCTGGGAGTCAGGAAAGGTGTTAAAAATTTTGCGGGTCTGTGATGTCAGTCTGATACATAGAATTGGCTGCTGCGATCAAAAGTTTAAGAACTGCTTGCAATAGGCTATTAGTACTTGATTGAATAATAAATTTAAAGGGAATTATATATTTATCTTCAGATAAGATTAAAACAAAGAGTTATTCTATTGAGTACAGGAAGACTCGAGGCTAGCTTTACTATAACTTTCTGAAGTGAGAAAATGTGTGTTTTAAAAAGGGTCACAATACAATAACTTCACTCAACAAACAAAATGCCTAAAGGGGATTGCATCTCAATAAACATTATTTCTAAAATTGAAAGATTTCATCCATAAATGATAGAAGAGCAAAGTGATTGTTTACAGAGTTGACATTCAAATATTCATCCTTACAATGACTCGACAGTTAGGCTAATCCCAGAAAATTAAATGTACAAACATTTTCAACAAATTACAGCATCTTAACATTACTAAGCTTCTATTTATTTTTATTACAAACTGAATGGATATTTCCATCAGCAATGTAAACTGTTGTGAACTTTATGAATGATGTTCATATATTTAAATAAATAAGCATTTTTGTACATGAAAAGTCAAACATCCAAGGAAAATAACCCCTTGTATATCATTTGCAGTAGAAATTAATGTAAGTTGTGTCTTATTTTGAGGAAAGAAGAATTGATAAGATTATAATATCAAATACATTTCATCTTTGATATTTTTATAAAGATAAATTTTTATTTCAGATGTTTATTTGTTGATTGCTTGACTTTTTTTTATTTTCATGGTATTCCTTTATCTACAAAAGTAGAACTAAATAAAATTATAATGTTATAAAAAGTACAGCAAGCATTTACTCCTGTAAAAAAGTAAAGCGTATTTGTTGATTAAGTATATACATGTGTGCATAAAGTTATTAATCTGATGATTTATTTATTACTTTTTAAAGATATATTGTCATCTTTTTTTTATAAAAAATAATAAAATACCATATATTTTATTAAAATACATTAACATTGTAAAGTATATTGGAGATCTTTGATTGCATATCAAACAAAAAATAACAATTTTATGTTATGAATATTAGTAATTAAAAATTGTATTTTAATATTGCAGGGAAGCTTTAGAGTTTCTGAGCAATGAAGGCCATATTTATTCTACAATTGATGAAGATCATTATAAATCTACAGACAGTGTCTAAAAAGATTTTTTTCTCCTTTCATATAACATTGCATATATCATTATTTCTAACACAAAGAAATTGTGTTTTATATTTCTTTTTCCATACTGTGTTTAAGAGTTGCTGTTTTAATAATTCAGAATATATCAAACACTGTATTTCCTGAAGTTGTTTTATCATTTCATATGACTATCATGTAAAAAAGATTTAATCCAAATTAAAATGATTTTTGTAAAGTTTTTCTTGATGTGTTTTTTATTTGTAATTATTTTATTAAATTTGCCTTAGCTACCCCATTCTGGAAAAAAATTAACATTGTGGATTTCCAAATAAAATTTACTCAGAAACAGGAAAATTAAATATCAAATTTAAATTTGTTTTATGTAGAATTTTGTTCAGAAATGATAAGATTTTTTAATAATAATGCATTTTTAGTAAGGCAAAATGTAGCCTTCATTTCTGTTAGTATTTACTATATTCAATTTGCATCTTCTCTGTTGAAAGATCCCCCTCACCTTTGTTATAGTGGTTATATTATGGGGTTGAATTCAATATGAAAATTTTTTGCTTTTTGTATTTTTTGGTGAAAGAAAACTTTCTAATTCAGAAAAAGGTTCATGAATTTACTTTTCCCAAGTAAACCTTTCGCCATTTATAAATTTTTTTGTTTTGTTTTTGAAGAAGTTTTCTTTTTAAGAAACCACTTTTGAATCATAATATGAATTGTATAATTAAGTAGACAAAAATGGATGATCATGTGTTCTGTAATTATGATTTTTTAACTAATGACTTTTGTATCTAAAAAGATGGTTAAGAAAATAATCAAATTATTTATTATTTTCAAGCTACAGCAGAACCTTGTTAATCCAGACTAATTTGGCTTTAGGTCGGCTGGATCAAAATACATAACTTAACATTCTGTTCAATATGTGCATTTTGAAATAAGATGAAGTAAAATAGTTAATACTTGTACGCAATAAAAAAATTCAAGTTAACTAGCTTGAAATATTAAGAGTATTCTCTGTCTCTTGAGGAGCTGAGCATATACTTTGAATTAGTGATCAGTTCACATTATCGAAGGTTTGAATTAGCGAGAGTCAACTGTGTTTCAAATATTTCATTTCAGGTATTGTGATGCTTACTGAGAATTAATAAATTTGGAAATTTGCCCCCCAACATATTTAATGAGTATCAGTCTGACTACACGACAGGTCTTTTAGAACAAGTGGTCCACGGCCTGGTACCGTTTTGTGGATCAAATAGTACTGGACTCCACAAAGAACATTAAATTATTTCTTTCATTTACTGTGGTGTATTTCTCTCGGGTTTGTGCGACTTTTTGAACAAATAATTTTATATTCCATATTAAATCACTTTATATTCATAATTGTAACTGTATTTTATTCTGAAGGCATGTTTAAATAAAATTAAATTAAAGTTATCCAATCAAAACAAACAATCCCCTAGTGGGCCACAGTAAAATGATAACATTAACCTGTCCGTCGAAATAAAAAGGTTGAAAAGCACTGATTTGAACAATCGAGCCCATGATTTTACTAAAAGAATTGTCACGACTGCACTAAATCTATAATATGATATACAGTTTACTGGGGAAAAAACGACCTGCAAAAATAATAAATAAGAATGATTTATTTACCCATTTATAGATATAATTTTCTTTGTTGGATAACAACCACAAATAATGTGGTCGGCTACTTAGTTGGCAACCCACTTTAGATCTTTTAACCACAACATATTTAATAATTAGATTCAAAGAATAGTTTTAGCCACATAGAGCCAATGTTTAAAAAAAATATGTATATACCTAATTCGAATTAAACCTCTAAAAAGAAATTTTTTATTTGCATAATATAGTTTATTGTTGGGGAATTGCAACATGAAAACGAATTAAAAAGTGATGGGTTGACCAATTTATCAGTGGTCTCTCAACAATTCTTGGTGTGTTAAATTACACTCACATTCAAAGTTAATTTTCAATGGAAAACAAAAATTGCGACCCTTTCGATTGTTTGGTCTTGTATAATTTAATCTTATTTGAAAGTCAGTTCATACAGTTACGCATGGTTTTAACTGTATACATTTGTATTTTCCCCAAACATTCTAGCTATAAAATGTCTCAGGATTTTAGAGCAGAATATGCTTGATTTTTGGATCAACTTATTGTAAATGGAACACTTCATTGGGGATTTTAAAGATGCAACATTTTAGCTGCTTTTAATCTTACTATGTTGAAATGACAATGTTTTATAAAATTCCGTAAAATAATTGGATTTAAAGTATTTTACTTTATAATGAATTGAAATTGAAGAGTTATTATGTAATAAGTGATGCATGTGTGCGATGACGTTCATTGATAATGCTTATATTTTTAACAAGTAATATAAAAAAAAAATTAAAATCAATTTCTACTTGGTCCAACAATTTTTTTTTATTTTAGTTTCTTTTTGTTAAATAATTACAATTAATATCAGTATGTGTTAATATATGACAGAATTACAATATTAAGTGGCAAACACACCTTTAAAATTTAATATTAAAAACTTTTTAACCACATTAAATTTGTAATTACATTTTTTAATAAAGTTGAATTTTAATTGATAAGAATTTATTTTAAAACCAGTGTAAATGGAATGCTGATGTCTAACCAGCATATGATTATTCAGGTTAAATCTTCATTACAAATTTAACAAAAGCTGTTTTATCCAATGGTGCTGAAATCTAGAGGAATAATAACGACAGAAATATATCTCTTAAACTATAATTAATTAATAAAACTTTAATTAATGTTTGAGAAAACTGTATTAACATCAAGTGTCATCCACTACAAGTTTTAAAAAATGTATGTGAACTAGAGTGAAAAAGTATTTTATTGATGATTGAAAATTTGAACAAGATATAAATATATATATAGTCACACAAAGAAGAGTGTTGGGACACTTGGCATGCATAACTGTAAAGCCATTTATAAAAATATTTATCACATTAAAACAAAATGAATTAGGAAATATTTTAAAATTTGGTATACAGTCTATAAGGGAAATTTTGCTAGTATTATAGAATTATAATTTGATCTAGCTTTTCAAAGGCACACTGGAGTCAAAGTATTGAGACACTTTTAGAAATGCAAAATTTAACAAACGTACAGCACACATCAATAGAATTTAGTTTCAAGCCTCTTTTTTTAGACTAAAGGTTTGAACATAAACGTTTCAATAGATAAGATTATTTATAGAAAAAGAATGGCAAGAAACTAAGAAATATCAGTTGGTGTGCGAAATATCGTAATAAGTCTTTGGAAAGAGGGGAGATCAATTTGCTGTATTGGAAAAATCTTGAAATTGAGTAAGTCTACTGTTTTTAGCATCATTGACTGGTTCAAGAAAAACAAGCAAAGATCAGTGCGTTTAAGGATCTTTAATGAACGTGAAGAGAGGTGGATTGTGAGACAAGTACACATTTATCTAAGAACTAGTGCAGTAAAAAGGACTTTGCAATGTAAAAGTAGTTTGTAAAATCAGTAAATCCTGAAACTGTCGGAAATGTTTAAAGAAAACAAGTATCATGACAGAGTACCTAAAAAAAAAAGTCCTATCAGCAAAGCAAATAGACAAGCGAGGTTGATATTTGCTAAAATGCATATAAGGCAGCCAACAGAATATATCCGGAATATGTAATTTTTGTTGATGAAAGCAAATATAACATTTTCGGATCGGAGGGCAAGTAAAAAGTTTGGAGGAAATCAAATGTAGTAATGCATGTCAAAAATTTACGGCCTACTATCAAATATGGAGGGGGTTAACCAAATTGTCTGGGGCTGCGTGGCAAGCTTTGGTGTCGGGAATTTACATCTTATTGATGGTATAATGAATAAAAATGTCGATCTTGACATTCTCCAGCGAAATTTAAAGCAAAGTGCTTGCAAGCTGGGAATCTCAGGATATTTTAAATTATATCAAGACAATGACCCGAAACATACTCCAGATATTTGCAAGTTATGGGTCCTCTACCACTGTCCTAGTGTTAAAGACTCCTGTACAAAGTCCAGATCTTAATTCCATTGACCCTGTGTGGGATTATTTGCACAAAAACTATATGAGCACCAAATTTCTAACAAGCAGGATTTATAAAAATATTTAGTCGAAGAGTGGACCAAAATCGATTGATTGTTTTGCAAAAAATTGATCCATTCCATGCCGAATAGACTTCGAGAGGTTTTAAAAGGTAAGAGCGACCCCAAACTAGATATTAAATTCTAAGTTTGAATTGTTTTTCTTAACTTATTGGAAAGTGTCTCAATACTTTTTTGAGCACATTTTATTAACTCGATTTCTTTTATTTTCAATTTTAACCATCATTGCATTTACGTATGAGTTTCGCTCAAATTATATTATCTGTATTTGCCAAAACAACATTTACTTCTTTATTTTGGTTTCATTTGCATGTTTAAGTAAAATATTACGATAAAAATCTATGAACTGGTAGTGTGTCCCAATACTTTTTTCACAGACTGTAAGGAGAGCGTGATCTAATAGTGGAAATTGAAGAAACATTCACAAAAAAGCAGACTTACTCTCCTTAGTTGTGTCATGTCACAACATTTTCAAAGACGCGATAACTTTGATTGGATTAACGTCGCACTCTAAAACAACGCGAGGTGCCCGCAGTAGCCTAGTAGTCAAGGTACCGGACTCGTGGCTGGCGCGTCATGAGTACTGCTGAAGACCCTCTGTGCAGAGGGGCCGATGCATGCTAAATCTGAGGAGGCTCAAACGTCCTCCCTTTGGTGTGGTGTGGAAATTAGGGAAGTGGGTGCCAGCTCAGGTGTCGTCCTTGTCCCTTGACTGTGTTTCAAAATTACGAGATCCGTCGCCAAAAGCCCTTGTGTAGCTGGATAGTGCGATTTTTAAATATATTCACTCACTTAGCGCTATGAAATACTCGTTGTGCAGAAAGGCCGATGTACTTCAAATCCTTGAAAGCTTTAAGTGCTGAAGTTGGTGTGTTGTGAAAATTTGGAGAGTGTCATCCTTATCACTTAGTTCAAAATGACGTTGCCAATAGCTTTTGTGTTGTTTTCCAGTGCGATGTAAATAAATTTTGAATAAAAAATAACTTTTTTTTAATGAAAGAGAAATCAAACACGATATTTACTATTTTATGTATAAAATACCTATTGGAGAAGTTTTCTAAAAAAATTGGACGAAATGCTATTTTTAAATATATAGGTCAAGGGTTGGTCCAAGCCAATCAATGTGATCCAGTTTGCCATGCAGATTTAGGAAATAGCGATCAAAAATCTAAATTTAGAGTGTTATATTTTCGCATCATTTAAAGATATTTATTGACATAAAATGTAACTGTTCCTTCAACGAAAATAAAAGATTAAAACTGTACACATAAATATGTATCTTTTAAGAATATTTCTTGCATAAAATAAGAAGTAAGCATAAAATATTACTTTTCTTCATCATAAAAAAATTAAAATTGTCCATATGTTATACACATTTTTAAGAATATTTATAATAAATTATAGTTTTAAAAACAAAAACACTTTTTTTTATATAGTTCGTTATATTAAGTTGTAACTTTATCTTTTAGTCGCCAAATCTGGAAATGAGATCTGAAATTAGTCATCAGATTCGGGATGAGATCTGAAAATGGGAAATCGTTAAACCTTATGATCTTGATCAGGACAATGGAACAAAATTATTAAATCATTGTATTGTCATCGGTCCTGGACAAGTGAACAAAATTTCGAATTAATCTGATCTTTTAAAGTAGGCAAAAATTGAATTCAAAAATTCCATTACATACAAGTGAAGCTTATAAAAGGGTGTTAAAAATAGAAATAAACAACATAAAATATAAGTGTTCATGCAACATACTTAAATAAAGAATTAAAATTTTAATGCGAACCTTGTCCCATCAAAGTTCTACTTAATGTCCCAATGTGTTTTCTAAAAGATGCAAAGACTTAGAAGCTTCTATGCCTATGTTTTGCTTCTTAATTTAATAAATCCATTAATAATCCCATTCGATTTGTCAATTTTAAAGTAAATAGAAGTTAATAATTTTGAGAAATGGGAAAAATAAAACTAACATCTTTAGAATTATGGAAAGTGAAGTTTATACATACGGGAGAATCAGGAAGACATAACAGTAACAATAAATCGGTAGATATTTTGAATTGCTGGATGTTATTGCCGGAGCGATTTAATTGTTTGAAGAAAATAGCGCGGGCTTTAACTCAGCTTTTGGTTCTACATATATATAACAAATTTTTTCTCGTATGAAACACATTTTGAGTCCACTAAGAAATTGTTTAACGGCTGAACATTCAGAATCATGTGTCAAATTAAAAGTCAATTCTTTTAACATGAAAAAATATTTCAGTTCCCCTCAGTTTCGTGTTAAGCGATTTTCACAAGAAAATACCACGGTTACAAAATTATTCATCCTTGAAACCCTGATGTATTTTATCCTAAACCAATATTTCCAGATATTTTTCGAATGGGTTTTGTGAAATAGTTTTTCTGCAGTACCTCGACCAAAACGGCAAGTGTTCTTTTCTTCTGAGTCTGCGGGAAAGAAAAGTTAATCGTTTAACAGTAATCGATGAAGAAGAAAAAAAAAGGAAGCAGCGATCTCTGGACAGCTGGAACAGTTCTTACATTTGTGTGTCGAGGGACCAGTGACCGGCACACAATGGTTTTCCAACAGTCCGCGTCATGCTCTATACTAGCGCTCCTGGTGGACAGCTTCGCTTCGCTGCACTCTTTCAACCAGGGTTGCTATACCTGGCGACTTATCGCTCTCTCCTGTTTGTATTCGCCTTTTAGAAAGAAAAAAATTTACAACTTGGGGATTGGGCTTTTTTTTTTTTTCGGACGGAGAAACAAGCATCGTGCATTCTAAAACATTGAGATTCAGTTGATTAGAAACAGTGATTCTCAACTATTAACAATTTCAAAATTTGGCGACACACAAACAATAAAATAGTGTAAATGAATTTAATTTGTCTGCAATGCACTATGTAAAATTGTTTATGGTAATAATTTTCAATGCTAAATAAAATAAGTACGACAAATACAACAAACTGTTTATTGAGTAATTAATTATAAGAATATATTCAATGCGAAATTTGAACTTGCTGATTTTTGATAATTTTTCATATATTTGGTCGTAAAATAGAGGTCGCGTGGCTACAGCGGACATATAACATTTCGTGGTCTGAGCGGACAGTGAAACTCATCGTGGTTAGAGCGGACACATTTTCCCCCCATCTTAGAACAGATTCGATTATCGAATTACAAGGATAATAAATACATTTTTGCCAATCAATTTTAATAATTTGTTTTAAATTGATTAGATATAATAGTGCGAATACATTTTAAACATAGCGAAATGTAATAAAAACAAAGCTTTCTGAGAAATATTTAAAAATTAATAGTAAGTAACAATATAATGAAGGGTGTGAACGAATTTCAGGAATTTTGAGAAAAACTGTATTTTAGAGTCAAATAAATATTAGAACAGATGCAATTGCCATAAAATTAATTAGTTCAATTAATCTAAGTAAAAATAAATACTAGAAGTAAAATACAAGTAAATAAACGAAAAATAAATGCAAGTAAATAAACACTTACTAACCTTTATTATAAAGGCATAAATATCATTTAACAATGGATTTAGCTCAATTTAGTGACAAAACTTAAAGATGTTAGACATTTTTCTAAATTGTTTGATGTTTCGAATTCGACTTTTTGTGTTTCTTCTCTTAGTATTTTAACTAATAAGTATCTTTTAATTTGAAATCAAGAGAATTAGATGATGCTGGGATAAAAAGGAAAAAAAGTAGATGTAAAATTGGATGAAAGAATTGAAAACACCTAAAAGAAAAAATGTGTCCGCTCAGACCACGAAATGTTATGCATCCGCTGTAGCCACGCAACCTAAAATTGATAATGTTACTCTCATTTCGTTATCTACATTTATAAGTTTCGATAATTTTTTATTTTTATATTTGTTAACGCTGAAAATCCGAATTCACACAGATAAAATGTAGAAAATTGTAACAATATTTTTAGCTTTTTTTTACTGTTATTGGATTATCGCCTCTTATTTTAATCCGAAATTAATTAATTGACTCTTTCGAATGTTTTGAAATTAAATCTCGATTATTACAGAGCGATATTAGTTCTTCCTTTTCATTCAAAGTTAATCCATATACAGTAGAACGTCGTTTATCCAAATCAATTGGGACCGGACCCGTTCGGATACGCGATTGTTCGGGTAATCGAAAACCGAATGCGATCCTTGCAGTAAATGAAACCGGGCACTATAGGAATATTGAAAATCATCCTATGCGGGAAACGTGCTGGAAGTAAAAGCAAATAGGTGCAAAATGTCGCAATTTTACCTTTATTATGGAAAATAATCACTTTATTTTTCTCTGCGCCATTGTACACCTTTTTTCGCTGTAAGGTCTCTGATTCTCTTGAGCAGCAGTTGTTGAGTAGAACAGCTCTCTGTTGTTCGTACCACTCCATAGCTGTCTCTAACGCAGAAACGCGTCAGCATTTGATGGACGGTTCAATATTTCAAGTTTTGTCTATATGTTCAAGACGTTGCACTTCCGTTTTGAATTTGAAGCTATAGCAGTTCACTACTCAACAAAAGAGCACATATACACCCCCTCACTTGAAAACAAACTGATCTAATATTCCGCGCAGATGTTTACCAAATCACACAAGTGAAATTCCCCAAATACCCCTCATCTTGGGTTTTCCCGTCACTTTTGGCCTCACTCTAAACAATTGTTGAGCATTGCACTGTTCGAAAACGTATCCGGACTTTGATCCGGATATTTGACGCTTCGGATAAACGACGTTCTACTGTACAGATGTATCCGATAACACAAATGGATTACGAATTCTGTTATATTTAAATTTGGCAAGTAATGAATAACTCTCTCTCAAGTGTTGCCAAATGGTCAATAACAATTTTATGAATAGTTTATTTCTATTAAACGGCCGAATGATTCGGTTTCGGGTTTTTTTTCTCGGAGTATAATTTACAACTTTAAAAAAATTGGTGGCACATTTCAAGAATTTTACGGCACACAAAAGCGCCGTGACACAGTGGTTGAAAATCACTAAACTAGAGTATGCAGTATTTTATTTTTTTTTATTTTTTTTTTAACATTTATAAAACTCCGTGCACCACGCAATGTATAACACGGGGGCATACAACACAGACAGAAGAAAGGATTACAACACAAACATCCATGCCTTCTCCGGGATTCGAACCCAGTCCCTACGGCACCGCAATCAGCTTCACTGACCACTATACCGGATGGGCGGCTAGTATTTTATTTTGCGCTGATCATTCTGAAAGTATTTAAAGTGTAATGTGTAAAATTTATTTTTATTACAGTTACATAATGCTTAATTTCATAATTTACTAACAATCAATGTAATTGTAGATACTATTGTAGGTACTTAAATATTTTAACTAACACATTGAGGCTATATACTAACTGTAATTGCACATTCAGGATATTTAATATACATGCGTTGCTTTATAATATTATTATCTACAGTCGATTCTCGCTAATTCAAACCTTCGATAGTACGAACCTCTCGCTAATTCGTAGTATATGCTCAGCCCCTAGAAAAACTCTTATTTCAAACTAAAACAATACGTTTGGGTACACTCAATAATTTAAAGTAAAATCTGTGGCTGGCCAGAATACAACACGCAATAATTCCAAGTGATCTAATAAAACTCTCGACAATTCAAACACTTACTATCATGTAGAGTCCTGTAGAAAACAGGTTGGAGCTTAAATGTTTCGTGTTGTATTGTCTCTCCTGTAACGTAGCCTCTTTGATGACCACTGAAGTTGACTCCGATAACTCTGACAGAAGCTTAAGTGTCACTAAACAAACTATACAACTTTTTCCTTGAAAGTCATGTTGATGCGGACGTTTTTCAAGCTTCATTTATTCACGAAAAATCTTTTGACAAAGTTAGATTAAATGCCATAAAATAAAAAAAAGATTAATTTTTTTTCGTCAAAAAAATCAATAATGTACAATATGTATTCTTTTAAGAGTTGTTTTTAATGCCATAAATGTATACTTTTAAACAGGACTTTTAACTTCTGTATAATATTTATACTGTATAACATGAACTTTTTAAAAAATACTTTAAAATAATCTTATACAAATGAATTATTGTTTTCTTTTATTTCATAGTTTCAAATTTAAATGTGTTGGGAAAAAATTTCTCTTCGTGTATTTTGGAAGTTTTTTCCTACGCCCTTGATTATTCGAAGTTTTTCATTGGTCCCTTCAACTTCGAATTATTGAGAGTCGACTGTATTTGTGCATCTCTTTGAAAAGGGTTTTGTAGGGACTCAAAAGGTGAAAAGTTCCTGACTTAAAATTTTGCTGGGAAATAATAATTGTTTTGGGAAACATCAACCTTTTATGTTTTTCCATATCGACTCACAGAACCAAATATTTACCACGGGTGATGGTGCTATTTTTATAATGTAACTGAAAAAATTTCTAAATCGCGCGCATTATGATGCCTTTTTTTATATTCTAACGAAGTAATCCCCCCCCCCCATTCGAAAAAGAAACTATCGTTTGATCAGCACACCCCCTGAGTCTCGAATGTATATATACTGGGCCCTCCGAACCCCAAACCTCATTTGTCTGTCTGTAGCATCTGCGCAACATTCATCACCATGACTCCTCTCTATAATATTGTGACCTCATTTCGTGCTTGTGGGTCGAATTCAATCTAGCCACTGTGTGTTTGCGCATCCCTCACTAACTTGTGTAGGGGAGGGACAGAATAATTTCCCTGTTCTCAATAATGTTATAACATAATGCAATGTGTTATTACTATTTAAGGATTCTTGTTTTTTCTTAAATAAAAAAATTAATCCATTCCTTTTATCTTCGAGTTATAAAGTTTTAATTAATTGTGTATAAACCGCTATGAATAAGATATCATTTATACTCAAAAGGGACATGAATTGTATCGTAATGGGATACATATAGAATAATGTAATATAATGTATAAAAAATATAAATTTGCATTGCAATGCGGGATAAACACTTTTCGGATTTTCGCAAAACATTTATGTTGCGCGTGAGTGAGTGAATATTAACGTCGCATTTAGCTACACCAGGGCTTTTTGGCGACGGACCGCGTCATTTTGAATTATGGTCAAGTGACGCGGACGACACCTGAGCTGGTGTCCCCCCCCCTCTTCTAACTACCACACCAACGGGAGGACGTTTGAGCTCTCGACAGATTTAACGTGCATCGCACCCCTACACGGTGGGTCTTCAGTGGTACTAGGATCGAACTCATGACACGCTAGCCATGAACCGATGTCTTGACCACTTGGCTACAGCGGCCATTTTATGCTGCGTAATTCAGATCTCATTAAAATCTTCTAGGAAATTAATTTAATTAATTCTTTGTCGAGATGTTTTTCTTTTTTTTTAAAGGGAGGGGGGGGGAGGGCCTGGAAAAATGTTCTTGTTACTTACGCCACCGATCGACAGTGACATCAGATCAAGGCCCACGGAGTTCATCGTGGCAAAGGGCTTTTGAGCACCATTCAGGGGACAGTACGGTTTGGCTCGGTATGCATTCATTCAGTACTCGGTATTATATGCACTGTTCTCTCAAAATAAATAGTCAAACTGTTTTCTAAGGTCTTCCTTAACAAAACAACAACAAAAAACACTTACCTTTTGACATTAACTACTTTTTCGGAACAAAAATGACAATCTTCGCAATCCCGTCAAAATGTCAGCTGAAAGCGAAACTACTTCTATATAAAACTATTCACCTTTTACACCAAAATACTCATCATAGAACCCGTGCGGCCATATATCTTAAAAGAGTGGATTTAAAAGAATATTCCTTCTAAGTATCGTCAGAGTGTTCGTATAAAAATGGTTATTCTATGCAATTTTAAAGTGAGTGGTACTTATAAGTACCGTCGGTAGATAAAGGGTTAATAAAGAAACTCAAAATGAATCAACTCTTGGGAGGTGAGAAAGAAATACAATAAATTATAATGCAATATCTATAAAAATAAAAAGCTTTTAAAATGTGTCGTTTGAAAGTAAAATATACTATTTTTAAAATATTCATCGATAAGATCACTTTTCAATTTGGGAGGGGTTCTATTGACGGTACTTCTGCTAATCCTCTTGGGGAAACTGTTCTTTAACTGTGATTTTAGTTTGAAAAGTGATAGCTTTCCGTAGAGGTAGAAGATTTGATTTTATGCAGATATAACTGCTGTTTAAACCCTGACTTTGGGGGAGGTCAGTAGCGCACACACAAAATTTTCAGGGGGGGGGGGAGTCCATGATCGAAAGTCCCCTAACTCATATCATACCTCAAGACAACACCAACTGATTCTTCGGATTTTGTTAACAAAAAACAGTAAAAAGTAAAATTATTGAATTAATAATTAGCATTAATTAATAAAATAAATTGTTAATTACAAGTACTTAATTATATTTTACGTTATATATATATAAGATTATAATCAATCTGGAAAAAACTCAAGGGCTTTGGGGCGGGGGTCCGGACCCCTAGGGTGAGTGAGTGAGTGAATATTAACGTCCCACTGTTCAGCTACACGAGGGCTTTTGGGGACGGTCCGCGTAATTTTGAACCATGGTCAAGTGACGCGGACGACACCTGAGCTGGCACCCGCCTCTCCTAACTACCTCACCACATCAACAGGAAGACGCTTGAGCTCTTGACAGATTTTACGTGCATCACGCCCCAACACGGCAGGTCTTCAGTGGTACTGGGATCGAACTCATGACATTCTAGTCACGATCCGATGCCTAGACCACTTGGCTACCACGGCCATCCGGACCCCTAGGACCCCCCCCCCATTGTGCGCGCCACTGGGGGAGGTTAATCGTGAAATCTAGGAACAGAACAAAGTGAACTGGACTAGGAAGTCGTGCAGCTAGAAATTAATATTCGTCAAAGAATCCACCGGGAATTGTGGAAGGAAATATCAGTGGAGCTGTACCGAATTATCGAGGTTCGAGAAGGAAGGGTATAAGGAACTCCGACTTCAGTTAAGTCTTTTTGAATAATCTCATAAATTAGATTAAGATTAGGATTTAAGATTGCTCTCAAGGTAAAGCAATAAAGTTGTGTATCATTCATAAAGTGCTGAACATAAAATAAAGTGATCTACTTTTAAGATCATGTCTGCTTCTTCTCGCAACCCTCTCACATCTGCGACCACCGCGTCGCGACAAATTTACCAGAGGCATTTCAAATTAAAAACAAGTATTTTACGAGAATTTGGGCAATTGTTCGAAAATGTTATCTAATTTATTTATTTTTTTTGGTTTTAAATGTTTTTCCATTTGTTTTTTTCACATGAGATTTTATTTATACTTATTCAATCAGAATAAATTAGATGTTTCATCAATAAATAGTTGTTTTGTTTTGTTGTAGTTCTTTCAAATATCACGGTTTCGTTCTGAGGAAAGGCAAGGTTTTTTCAAAAGCCAATGTCCAAACCCATCTGGTTTTGAGGAGACAAAAGGCGCCTTTCTTTGGGAACGTGCTCTTGATCAGGAAATGGTAAGAGGAAAAAAGAGAAAGGCAGATGGCACAACTGGAGGGCAGGTGCTCACTGGAAGAGATTTAATCACTTTTCGGAGGAAGAATTAATTTCCATCCCTGTAAAGAAGACAGCGAAAGTTATGCTGGAAAACCTGCTGACCGACTGAAATGGACTTTCGGTCAGGATTGCATTTTCATTATTCTGTTGGATCAATTATTGAAATATACTCAAGGCGAACAGGAATTGGATGTTACACGGGAGATTTTCTATTGGATATTCACTCATTTCGATGGCCCCTACACCAACGGATGTTCATCATACAAAATCTAGCTTTAATAATAGAGGTTAATTAATAGATTATTCATTACCCATTATCTTTTTATTTTTATCTCTTTTCTTAGTACTACTATGAATATATTTAATTATAATTTTAAGAAAATTGTTATATTTGTATAAGCTTTGAAGAAATGCATAACAGACCTCATGATTTTGAGCCATGGTCAAGTGACGAGGACGATACCTGAGCCCGAACCCTAGTATGCGATCTTCTGGACCACGCTGTAGCATCACCTCAGTAGAACACTTTAGGACAATACTTATCAATTTTGCAGCACGAGGTTGAGCAGAATGGCCGATGAGTCATTGTATTCTTCAAAAAAGGACCATGTATTCTTCTCTCAAGCCTGGGGGCAAAACAGATGTTCAGCCGATCCTGAAACGGCTTTGATGTTACTATACCTCTCTCTTCGACACCCATATAATTTTTAGTCACAACGATTTATAGAAGAGACACTCCTACTGAACAGTATTCAAAATTTCATTCCTTCGTACATGTGGGGCGCGAAGCATTTGAATGGAAAGAATGTCGACCTGTTATGAGGAATTCATACCTAGGAGGATATTCCGAGTGTCAAAGTGACAGGTCGATTGATAGACCCTCTATATCAGGGGTGGCCAACCTTTTGGGGAAGCGTGCCACTTCCAACTTTTCCACCAAATTAAAAAAATATACAAAAGTGAAAAATTTTTACTTATAGGGTTATTATGGGTTATTTACACCAAAACATACTTTTAAATGCAAGTTCTATACAGTGAAAATATAAAAAAAAATGGTATAACAAATAAAAAAAAAGTAGAAACTTGTATTTTATTGTTGATAAATTTTTACAGGATCAGTCATTTAGCTAAGTTACAAAATAAAAATAAGCAACTTGAAACATTTAATTTTAAATGATTACTAAGCAGTCTCTTAATGTGGTTTTTGAATCTGTAGTCTTTTTACTAAATCATCTATATTTGGATTAGTTCGTGAAGATGCTAATAAAATTAGGTGTTATAGGTGCATATCAGTTAATTTTTAGCGATATTTTGATTTAATTACGATCATAACAGAAAACATTTCTTAACAAACATATGTTGATCCAAACCTACAACAATATCTGACCGCTAAATCATGTAAATTTGGAAAATTACTTGGTGGCACAAATTTCCAAAATTCGATGTAAAAATAGTTGCGGTTAAAATAATTTCCTTATATTTGTTTTTCAGAGTAATATGG
This sequence comes from Trichonephila clavata, assembly GCA_019973975.1. Lineage (NCBI taxonomy): Eukaryota > Metazoa > Arthropoda > Arachnida > Araneae > Nephilidae > Trichonephila > Trichonephila clavata. Next base: position 12,083 of record BMAO01025129.1, on the reverse strand, counting down.
TGCTGTAGGTCAATAATTTCAATTTGTACCTGAAGTGGGTAAGAACTAGTGTCTTGAAGAGAAATCGAAAAAGGATTAGTGAAAAGTTCAGTATTTTTTTTATCATCTTTAAAATTTTCAAACCTGGCACTGAAAGAATCCTGCAAAATGGATATTAATTTTTTAAATCTATCATACTTCGGAACATTACTAACTTTGGCAGATAATTCCTGCATGAATGGGAAATGAGTTAATTTTTTCTCTCCAAAATCCAGACGAAAAAGCAAAAGTTTGTTCACAAAAGAAGATATATGTCCAACTAGGGTAGAAAAAATACAATTTTTTCCCTGTAATCTTAAATTTAAATTGTTTAAATGTTCCATTATATCAGTAAGAAAAGCTAAATCCCACAGCCGATTTTCACTCCTGAGGAGCGAGCATTCACTAGGCAGTTAGTTCATCGTTTTCTTCCAGATATTCTAAAACACATTCCCCCTCAAACTCCAAAATCTCGCAAGTAAACTTCCTTTGGAAAGCCAGCGCACACTAGAATGAAGGAGTAACTCGCCATTTTCTTCCGTTTCTTCGGGGAAAAGCGTACGAAATCTTTGTCGATTCAGAGCACGAGCTCGTATTTTGTCGATACAGCGCACCACGGGGTCAACAACAAAAGACAAGTTTAAGTCCTTGGCACAAAGAGCTTCTTGATGAATATTACAATGATACTTGAAAACTTTTCTTCCCAAATAATTTTCAAGCAATGCAACAAAACCTTTTATTCTGCAACCATGCAAGGCGCTCCATCTGTGCAAACACTGTCTAATTTCGTCCATTCTACTTTGTTAATTTCAATTACATTTTTAAGTTCCTTAAAAATGTCTTCACCTGTAGTTAAAACTAGTTGGCGCAAATCAAGAAGTTCTTCGACAGTATCAAAATTTTCGTTCTTGTAACGCACAAAGATGCTTAACTGCGCATTGTCAGTGATATCACAGCTTTCATTCAAAGTTAATGAACAATATTTGCAATTTTGAAGTCCAGAGACAATTTGCGTTCCAACATCCTGGCCCATGTCATCTATACGACACATGACGGTATTTCTAGACAAAGCTATTTTATCAACCATATTTTTGACTTTATGATCACCGACATTTTGGGCGAAAATTAAAAGGCTGCTTTTTATTATCTCCTCTCCGTCAGAATATGGTTTTTTCTTGCGGGCTAACAACAAAGAAAGTTCATAAGAAGCCTTCACCATGGTTTCCATTTCATCATTTCTCTTCTGGAACAAAGATTGTTGGCCGGCTAAAGATTCCTTTTTTTTATTGATGAATTCCGTTCGCAAATTTGATCCAACAGGATATTTGCTGTTGAAACCACTATGCAGTTGTTTGAAATGTCGGTCCAAGTTAAATTTTTTTGGAACTGCTATACAAATTCCACATATCAAACAAACAGGCTTGGAAGCATTTTGATGTGTAAACAAGTATTGTTCTTCCCAGACAATTTTAAAATCACGTGCTGCAATATCCTCTGCATAATTTCTTTTCGACGTCGAAGGTTTACTCATAAACATAATGAAAATTTAAAAAAAAATTAAACAACTAGGCTCAACACTAAAATCTAAAAACAATTTTAGAAAAGGAGAAAAGCTAAACGTCTTGCTAAACAGAGTTTAAAATCAACTGAGTCTGACAGCTAGAAACAATTTGTTGGTGTTACGCTACAAATTTTCTAGACTCCCAATCCAGCATTCTGATTAGTCATGGGTGCAAGTTCCCACTCCCTCTACTTTACAAAGCGGCTACTTTGTGCAGATAGAATTACTTCTACCGTATCAATAACTGCGCTCCTTATATATTGCAGAATGGGGGAAATTCGCGACTGACTGGCACCAAGCGAGTAATCACGTGACAAATTGGGCAACAATTGCACGTGCTTTTCAATACTTTGGTAGAATCCAATATGCAAGTTGTTGACATTCTTTAGCTTTAATTTATCTAATTAAAATATATGATATCATTATATTTTATTCATTATTCTAGTGTATATATTTGTAAGGAAAAACTCTCAACAACTCTTTGATATAATTTTTGCTTTATTCTGATTTATTTATCTAATTAGGTATTCGTCTGCTTTAAATAGTGTTAGCTAGTATATTTATTTAGGTTGGGATCCTAGCACTTGGTACACAGCTAATAGATATTTTAATTCTTAATTAATTTAGTAGTTATTAATTATATATTTTTGCGCAAGAATGGCTTACAGTATATAGGATCAATACAACTTCTTTTAAAAAACTTGAAACTGTTTGACTATCGAATAACAATTGTATCGTTTCCTTAAAAAGAACTCACTATTATTATCAAATAGAGTCAGTTAAGTGTATATAATACTAAAAAATGTCTGTTTATAATTTTAATTCATAATTCAAAGTCAAGAGAAAATATTTATTCTGAAGAAAAACAATTTGATGATAATTTGTGAAAGGAATGTTTACAAAAATTAAATAAATTTTTCTTTGATTTTTACATTTCACAAATTATTGATTTCTAAATTATTAATAATTATTATTTACTGTTAAAAATTGATGTCATTTCTTTCTTTAAATTAAAATAAAATATTCTTAAGGGGAATGATACCATCGCAAAAGGCAACAATTTTTAGAAATGATCAAATTTAATTTGATGATTTGTTGTTATCTTATTATTATTTATTTTTTTTTTGAAGTACATTTTAAACTTGCAAAAACGTTTGTTTCTTGAAGCCTGTGTATATAGATTATTAGGTAAAGTTTTAGATAAATGTATAGATAATTATTCTTTGGTGAAAGTGTATTCCCCCCCCCCTTTTTTTGTACATAAAATATTAGAGTTTATATGGTATTTATCCTGTCATGAAAATGAATTTTTTTAACACTATATTTACATCAAGTTTGCCTACTTACACTTAAAATTCGAATGAATATTTTATTTTACTGTGGAACAGTTACTGAATGAAAATTAATTTTATTTTTACAATGTATTGCATATCAATACTTTATATATATGTATGTGTTTTACAATATTATGGAGCATTTAAAGATATTTGAAATGTTTCTAATAAAATAACATTATCCATCTGATTTACTTAGTAATTATTCTCTTTAAAAATGTTTGAAATTTTTTTTACAAATGATTGTCTAAAGTAATAAAAGAAAATACTATTTCATTTTTTAGTTAAAGCAATGATTCATATTAACATATAATTTTCAGGATATATTCATTGTAATGTGATTATCCATTATTATGAGTTATTTAACTACATATAAAGTACATAATCAGGGCTAATAATTAACTAAATGATTATAATGAGTTATTTCTACATGTATTAACTGTTTTAATACTTTTCTCTAAGTTGCAGTCACTATAGCAAGTGATCTTTAAGCACATTAAAATTAATAAAGAGTTACTTTCAGTCATGCATGTGTACAGAATGCTTAAAAACCTTGTTATATTAAGTATCGAAAAAAAAATTGCAAAAAATTGTAACTTTCCTGAAAAAAAAAACATGCATTAAATAAACATGTGTTTGTAATTTTACTCGTTAGTACAATGCTTTGCAGAACTAAATAGTTTCCTATTGGAAATTGCACTTTTATATCTGGGATACTAAATATAATGCATGGGTATGCGACACTTGGATCACAAATTAATGTTATTAATGCTAGTATGAACTATATTAAAAGTTCGCATTACAATTTTTTATGACAAATTGAATACTTTTTTTTAATTGTCTTTGTATAAAGTGCCTTTAATATATACGTTGATCTACTTTTTAAAAATTATTATACAATATTAAGGGAATGTTTCATCAGAAAAGGTGCAATAATTATCAGAAATTTAATTATGTTTAGTCTTAAATATATTTTTCTTCTTATTGAATTACATATAGTTTATAAAAAATAATAGTATGATTTATCTATAAACAGATTCTTGTGTTCGAATCTTAGATAATTAAATACTTAAGTACCTCTGTTACTACTCTGAAGATGCGTAAAATAAGTAAAACTTAAGTTAATTAAACATTATATGTTCTCAATATAACTTCATTTAAAATAAACAAAAATTTGCTTAAGTTAACTAACATATTTTACTTTCTTATGTATGATCTAAATATAATTTTATTTAAAATAAAAAATTTGCTTTGAAGTATTTACATGTTTGTGAAAGTCCACACCTCTCCAAAATCCTTTTAGAACAGGTTTCTTTTGTGAAGACAACAATAGTGAGAATAAAGCTTGGTTTAAGCTGGCATCGGTATTGAAAATATTCTTCAAAGTAATTGCATACATAATAAATAGGGAGGAGATGGTTTATAATCCTCACGTTTCAACATGCTTTCAAAACACTCATATTTTACACTGGTATATGAAAAAAAGTGATTTTTTTCGTCAATCATATTTTCATTTATTGATTGAACAACCATTTTAGCAAAATGAGACATTTTTAAAAGTACAATGTGAAACTGCGATAGCAAAATAGTCCTAGCGATGGTAGTAAACAAACGGCAGCGTAATCACGTGACACAGTTTTCACGTGATCGTGACGTCACATGAATTTAGTCCATTACTTCTTGACATTACAGAAATCGTAAATAGCCAACATCTCCGGAAAAACCTTTTTATCTGACATCACGCTGACAACCAATAGCTATAAACTTCAGCACTGCACGGGGAAGCTGAAATTTGAATGGAAATGTGAGATGTTAAAAATTAACCGCCCCCGAGAGAGGGTGACTTTTTGGGTAGTTTCGACCGTCCGAGAGAGAGAGAGAGAGAATTTATTTGTGTTTAGTCTCACGTTACTCAACACTTTTCTCGGAATCTGACTCGTACAAAGCAGTAGGATTGTTAGTTTTGGAGCATGATCTCATTTTTGGTGTTTTTCTGAAGAAAAGAAAAATCTTGCTTAGCGCCCTTAAAATCTCACGCTGAAAATGTCTGTTTCTTACATATTCTCTTCATAACAATTTTTTTTATTGCAATTCAATTAATTCAGTAATATTTTCATAATATTTTTTTAATTTTTCAAAACGCCTTCGCGTGCCACAGTTACGACCCCCGCGTGCCACAATGTGGCACGCGTGCCGCGGGTTGGCCACCCCTGCTCTATATGGTTCACGAGGTACGGTGACGAAGTTGATCACAGTCGCAAAGGCCTTTTGTCTGAAAGAACAAATGGAGTTGGGACAAAGACAGAGGATGCTGGGTGAAGACTCGCGACGCTCACCAATTAGAAATAATTGAGGGTATGAAAGAGTACCACTCAGGGAGTTTAAACAGTCAGCTAGGAAGGTGACGGGGATATACGGTGGATAAGCGAAAAACTGTTGCGAAGGGATAAGGAGATCAAGGAACTCCGAGGAGATCTTGAAGACGAAGTGACAGAGTCGGCGAGGCAGCCACACCAGTGATTGATCATGGCGATACAAGTGAAAGCGGTTGCGGAGGCAGCTGCACCTGAGAGACGATCATCTCAAGATCTACGAACATTGATCCAGACTTGAACTTTTTTTGAGCGAAAGGCTGTGAAGATGAAAATAATTTCTTCAAATTGAAACGAGTTTAAATCCTTTCTACCCTGTGACCCAACTAAAGGTGTGGAAGGAATTAAAGGATCATTCGACATGATTAATTCCAAATATTTTATTCATCATTATACTCAACTAAAACACAAATAACACTTTAAATAGGATAATTCAGCAAGCAATAGAGACGAGATTCGCGTTTGGGGAGAATATGTTCAATACTGAGGCTCTTCTTTAATATTACTTTACACAGAGCTTACGTATTTAATGTCTTCACTACTACTCACTCTAAACATCAACTTAATATAAGATGACAGTACCTGAACTTATATATATATATATATATATATATATATATATATATATATGCAGTCTTCTACTCAATCTAACTAGATTCTAACACTTCTTGGTTATAATCGTTTACAAGGTGTGACGTTTGATTCAATAACGGTAGCGTGATTGAAATATAATAATTTAGTTTAATTAAGTCACAGCTATTATTTACATTAATATACAAGTTTGCACTATGAGATGATTTTAGAGTCCAAAATAATTTTGGGAGGGAGGGATCTTGTTGGTCCGTTCCATGCGAAGTTTACCCATACGACTAAAGATATTTAACAGAGCATCTGTAACACTAGCCGAACTGATATCAGCCACCGGGATAGCTTCAGGGAATTTTGATGACATGCATATGGCCGTAATAAGATATCGATTCCCATTAGATGTGATTGGGAGAGGCCCACATGCATCAATATTTAGCTTAGTAAAAACCTCCTGAATAACCGGGACCAATTTTAGTAGAGCTTTCTTTTTCTCATTTGGCTTCCCACCCCTCTGACACTGATCGCAAGTTTTTACGTACGCTTCTATATCCTTATAACAATTCGGCCAATAAAAATATCGGTTTAACTTGTCTAGTTTTCGTAACCCCCAGATGTGCAGAGATTCCTTCATGACACAACGATTTAATTTGCTGACGGAACCTTTCTGGCACTACTATTAATTTAGCCACATTACCTAACTTATCCTCGCGTTTTTTTACGAGTAACCCGTTTTCTAGTGAATAAGCCTTATTTGTTGCCTGCACCTGACTGACTGCCTGTTCGTACAATGATTTAATATCCTCGCTATATTTTTTGAGCTTCAATTAACTCATCTCGGGTAACTTTTAGCAGCTCTAACTCCGGAACATATTCCTGCAGTTCAGGGATTAAAATTTGATCCTCTGCCTCCGGGGAAACAATTTTAGCCTAATCTTCCCCTTTCCTATCGCTACAGCTATTTAGCTCTATTTCTTTTCTAGCCGCTATGGTTTGAGACCTTGTCTGAACAGCATTGACTACCTCAACTGAAAGAAAATCATAGCCTAAATTTTCTTTTATTAGTTCGGCCGTTTTGTTTCCGAGCAAATACCGACCATGTTGATTTAAATGATTACCACAAACTGCTGCTTTAGTTTGCACCGTTCCGAAGTTTCCGGAAATTTCCACGACCGCCAAGGGTAAGCAAACCAATTCTGAGCTTAACGGTTGTTTTACCCAAACCTTTTCACCGGAGAAGGAAGAAGAATTAATGTATTTAGCACACACCAAATCTATTGTTGCCCCCGTTTCCCTAAGTATATCTATTTCTTGACCATTCACAGAGCCCTTTATTACATATGAACCAAGAAAATCGGAGTTCCCATTCCCTTCAATATTATTGAGAGACTCCGTTGCTTTATTCCTATTTAATTTCGGGCATACCGCCTTTATATGTCCGGGCAGGTTGCAATGGAAACATTTTTGTATCACGCGTCTTTCGAAAACTCTCCCCCTATCGCCCTCAGGAAGAGAAACTACTGGTTTAGGGGAAATTTCCCCGCCATTAAATCTTTAAGGTCCTCAAACGACTCGATCTCTAGGCCGATTAGCCACTCCTCTAAATAGTTAGTCATTTTAAAGGTGAAGTCTTTCCAGGTACTATCCGATTTCTTTTGGTGTTAAACAAATCTCTGGCGAAAGACTTCCGGACTTAACTTAAATCGTTTAAGTAATAGTTTTTTAATATAGTCATAATTTTCTGCTTGTTCCTCCGGTTCGCGAGCAATGAACTGCACGATATCCAAAGGTAACAAACCTAATAAATGCCCTACCCAGTCTGTTTTTTCAATTAAAGCCCTTTTAGCCTGACGTTCAAAAATCACCAAATACAAACTAATATCTGACTGATTTGGATTAAAATCTGGGATTAATCTTCTTAAATTTACATTCGAGGTTACAAAACGGGGATTTATACAGCCGGTTGATTCATCGTTTGCACTATGTCCGGATTCTATTTTAAATCTTTCTAGATCAAATTTTAATTGTAATTCTTTCTCTTTCAACGCGTGCTCCGCTAATCTCAAGGTCTCTGCTCTTTCTGATTCTTCAAATCTAATTTTTTCTGCCCTTTCTGATTCTGCAAATCTAATTTTTTCTGCCCTTTCCCATTCCTCTTCAATTTTCATATTTGCAATAATAGTCTCAAACAGATTTTTTACGAATTCCTCTTCGTAACCCTCACTGTTAGTGATTGCGGTTTTGAGGTTAGGGACAGTCATGTTTGGTGTGACATCTACCCCTAATTCCTCTGCGAGTAGCAATATATCTTGCTTTTTCCCTTTTCCGAGAAAAGCCATTTTTGAACAATATCAGCACAATATATTTGTTAAAATTCACACAATATTTACTACTCTCTAGTATCACAATAACACTGGTCCCATGCAAACACAGAAACAAACAAAGAAAACTTTTAACACTGTAAAATAATCAAAACTATCAAGAAACTTAAAAACACAATAAATCTTAAGCTAAAAGTTGCACACAATACTCTCTCTCTCACAATACAATTCTCTAGAACCACAATAACATTGTTCCCATGCAAGAAAAAACACTAAGTATCTCAAAATTTGTAGTAGAAATTTTATCAATGCAACTAATACAACTTAAGAAATATAACTGTACTTACCCCTTTTGAAGTACTATCTGCGGGAACTTGGGAATACCGAAGATCCGGTTGACATTTCTTGCTTTAAAGATGATTTCAGTTTTCACAACACACACAAAAGGATATCTTCTTCATTGATGGGATAGCTTATCCACTATCAAATCTCGGCCTTGTGTGTGTGTGTGTGTGTGTGAGAGAGTTGCTTTTCTTTTCTCTAAAGGATAGTTTTATCCTTATTTCCAAGCTCATGCGTCTTGAGTTTTTCTACGTGCGGTTTGCAGAGCGCCCGTAATAAACCAGAATCACCAAATCACCTCCTCTCACGGGTCCGGTAATCTCTATTTTTTTTTAATCCTCAGCGCTGGCACCACTTTTGTTAAGGGGTCACAGGGGTGTTAATCTCGGATTTTTTCGAATTTTCGAAAAAAATATATGTTGTTCCTCATTTTCTTTTGAACATTTTGATACCAACCACGTGATAGTGCTACAAAAACTTTGAAAGTTATTAAAAAAATTCCAAACAGCAATTTAGTAATAACAGTGTTTAAATGGACACATGCCACGCCCACTTTTTTTATTTCCGCAACGTTTCATTTTTCTGTTTTTAAAAAGCCTCATGAAATATTTTAAGCGCTTGAGTTGATCAGAAGGAAGCTTGCAACTCAACACATTCATTCTTTCTGTGTTTACATTCTGTTTTGGTAACGCTACCACGTTGTTTGAAATAAGTTATCGAAATTCAAAACAACGTTGTTTGAAATCGTTATCGAAACTCAAAACATTATTTATCGTTTGATTTCAAATGGAAAATATACATCCTAGGCCTTCAGGTAAGCGTCCTTACAAAAGAAGATTTAGAGGGAACCAATTCATGAAGGTATGTCCTGATACAAATGTTGCAGAAAGGAGAGATACACGTAAGTGTGCTTCCAGTAATAAAATCTCAGGAATTCAGACTTCATTAAAGTCAAATCTTGTTAAAGTAAGTGAAAACTTCAAAGGATATCGTATTTTTGATTTTATTTCAACCTTTAGATCTATTTTGTCAGTATCATGCTGTTTAAAATGTCATAAGCCATTAACAATTAATGAAAAATCCACTCGTGGTTTATGTTCGAATTTTGAAATACATTGTAAAAACTGTGGGAGTATTTGTACTTTTTCAAGCTGTGAAAACACTGGGAATAAAAATAATGCTCCAGAAATTAACAGAAGATCTATTTTAGCAATGAGATGCATAGGTCAGGGTTTACAGTCATTAAAAACCTTTTGTGCTGTAATGAGTCTTCCTAATCCTGTTGAACAAAAATCATATGATGTTATTAATAATAAACTTTCACTTGTTATGAAGGAAGTTGCCGAAGAAAGCATGAACAGGGCAGCTGTCGAAGAAAATTCTTCGTCACCTGATAACATTTTAACGGTAAGTGGTGATGGGACCTGGAAGACGAGAGGACATTCATTGTTGATTGGAGTATGTACTCTAATAGGGAGCGAAACAGGTAAGGTTTTGGATCGGGAAGTGTTGTCCTCATTTTGCAAAGGATGTGACAGTTATAAAGGGGTAAGGTTTGGTATCAAGTACAATAAATGGCTAAGAGCGCATAAGATTTCATGTAGAAAAAATTATTCTGGCTCTGCTGGTAAGATGGAGGTTGACGGGATGTTGAGGATTTTTATTCGGTCAGAAAAGCTTCACAACCTGAAATATTCGAACTACATAGGAGATGGCGACACAAAAACATTCAATGCCCTTTCTGAAAAGAAGCCGTATGGCGATAACCATCTTATTCAGAAAATAGAATGTGTAGGCCATGTGCAAAAGAGAATGGGTACAAGACTTAGGAAGCTTAAGTTAGTATATGGTAAAAAGAAATTATCTGATGGTAAAACTATAGGCGGTAAAGGTAGGTTAAGTGATAGTTTAATTAATAAGCTTACGCATTACTATGGTAATGCTATTCGATGCAATTCTACTAGTGTAGATGAAATGCGGAAAGCCATTTGGGCTGTTTGGGGTCATTCTTGCAGCACCGATGATGAACCGATGCACTGGTTTTGTCCTACAAATCCAAATACATGGTGTAAGTATAATGCTGCAATTAATAATAATTTACAAAATTATAAACACAAACCCTCAGTTGCTAAAGCTGTTCGAGATGTAATTAAGCCTGTATTTGCAGACTTATCTCATCTGGCACTCCTGAGGAAATGTTTAGGAGGTAAGACACAGAATCCTAATGAAAGTTTAAATTCATTAATCTGGAAGTTTTGTCCTAAGACGATTGGTTCTAGCCTTCAGATTGCAGAGATTGCTGCAAATCTAGCAACCAGCATTTTTAATGATGGAAATCAAATATTTATTACTATTTTAGAGAAATTTGGCTTAAAAATTAACAAAAATGTTTGTGTGTCCCTGGCTGAACGTGACAATCATCGAATCTTTACGTCAAGAAAGAGGAGCTTATTATCATCGTTTGAAGCTCGCAGAGCCAAAAAATTTGAAAAGAGTAAAGAAATTGAGCTGTTTAAGCAACAGGAAGGCATATCGTATGATCCTGGAGCATTTTAGCATGTAAGTTTTAAAATTTATTTTTTTAAATTCAATTGAAAACTTTAAAGCCTTTTTTCTCAGTTTGTGTTTTTTTCACTTACGCGCATTGCGTTTCAAAAAACTATCATACTTTGATGCATAAAACTTTACAGAATTATAAACTCTATCATAATCTTTAAATCCTAGCTATTTATAGTATTACATATTTGTAATTTTTTGAAAAATTTCAAAAAAATTAAATTTTTTGAAAATTTTTTTAAAAATGTACTTTTTTTATTTTTTAAAAATATTATTTTTTATTCTTTTTATATCTAATCGCTACCATCTAATAAGGATATATTTGACTTTATAAATCAACTTATTGCTAGTAATTAGAATTATTATTTCAGAAAATATCATGCGCGTCGTAAAACTTACTATTTGTTTCTTACAAAAAATTTTCTTATATTTATGTGCTTATTATTTTTAAAATTATGATTATATTTTAGACATTTTATACTTTTTTGAAACTTTATTCCTTTATAAAAAATGTGTAAAAGAATCAAATTATTTCATTTTAAACTCAAAGAATTATTCCTAGTCGAAAATTGTTCGTATTTTGTGCTCTCGAAACATTTTTAACACCCCTGAGACCCCTTAATGCTGTGACGTTTGATTCAATAATGGTAGCGTGATTGAAATATAATAATTTAGTTTAATTAAGTCACAGCTATTATTTACATTAATATATAAGTTTGCACTATGAGATGATTTTAGAGTCCAAAATAATTTTGTGAGGGAGGGATCTTGTTGGTCCGTTCCATGCGAAGTTTTCGCTCTCGACTCCCTCGGCCCTCCTCTGGTCTCCCTGCGGTTGACCGACCTCTGCGCGTCCCCTTTCACATCCCACATCCGGTGGTGGCGAAATGCTTCCCCTCGGGTCAAAGGTTGCAGGGGCTAATTAAGACAGGTCCGTCGCAGTATATTAGCGACTGCAGGTATTTTTGCCCGTGTGGTCATCATTCTTCTAAAA
>BMAO01025128.1:0-18955 GCA_019973975.1 Trichonephila clavata | reverse complement strand
TTATTTGACCTTTTTTCGAGGTAAATTTTTAAATGAAAAGTGAATATTCTTTAAAAGCTTTTCATTAATTGGTTTCATATTGAATTGTGGAAATAATACATCCTTATAGTGAAACAACGGTGCTTTTTTCGAAATTGAAAGTCATCTTCAGGTTATTTGTTTGACATTTATATTGAAAGGATATTGACATTCAATTGACAGCTAAATTCTAATTGTATAAAAATAAATTTCAAGTCTGTAACTCACATTATCTGCGTTTATATATTCAACAGATGGATATAATATAATGCACAACGAACATGCGCAGTTACGCAATTTACTCTCTTCTCAAATCAAACGTCTTTTCTTAATAATCACAGTCATACAGCGTCGGCCTTAGAGGTTGCTTCATTCGAGGCCAAATCCTTCAGCGTTAGAAATGGCGATGGTTAATTTTTCACGCAGAATGTCTCGATTCTTGTACCTTGGTAACACCAGTTGGTTGAAGCAAGTGTGAGAAATAGGTAACCTGTAATATGTAAAATAAAAAAAAAGAAATCTAAATGAGAGAAATGGTACAAACACAACAGGCTGAAACAGTTTTGTGAAATTAAACCAGCGTCAGCGTTTGGACAGCTTTCTCCCCTACTGCTTGCAGTAGCAAAATCTAAAAGACCTATGATGTACATACAGGTGTTGCGGAATTCATACGACAAATTCAGAGGGATGATAGTAGGCAGCATGGGCACGACAAACCAACATAGAACATGGGGTCACAAATCGCGTTTAGTCTGTTAAAATTGAGATGATCGTAGTCGTCAGGAGGACGTTGTACCAGACGAAAGGAGGGCCAAAAGAATGAGAGGATTTTGAGCATCATGGCAGGGCTGAAGAAACCTGCACATTTGCAAAATTCCCACTTAACCCGGAGTTGCTGCAGGGATTAGTGGCCACTGCAGTCCAGAACGTGTATCTCACACGTGATGATGCACCAGCACATTTTTCGTTTGAGGTGCGTCACCACCTCCTTGTTGCATATACCGGGAGGTGGATTGGATGAGGTGTACCTGTTGTTTTGCTTCCACTTTCCCTGGACCTCAATTTCTTCTTCATGGGCCCCTAGAAATCGCTAGTGTATGAGAGGCCGGGGGCTACAGTGGAAAATCTCACGACCCGGATCGTCGTCGCTTCAGCTGGCATCGAATTTGTTTGAACGCATCTGACAATCTTTGTCCGTCGATGTTCTCTGTGCTATGACATACGTGAGTGCAACTTCGAGCAATTCCTGTGCAATCACTTGTCGTAGCATATCTGACATCGAACTGTGATACGTTGTTCATATTGTAAACATGTTTTTGAGCTAATGTATTTTTTACCTCTTAATGCCCTTTTCATTCCGCTCGACATCATCCACCCCTCATAAATGTTCTTGCGAATTACTTCGACTAAACGTGGTTTATGTCCCCCTGTTTTATATTGATTTATCATCCGCATGCTGTTTACTGTTATCTCTCGGTAGAATTTGGCAACACCCTGTATATGTGTGTAGTACTTACAAATTTTTTTTAAACTGTACTTTTTTCTTATTTTAGCCCATTAATACAAGCAAGTAAAGGGAGAAGTTCGCTCCTTGAAACAGTATATTTAAACCTACAGTCTTTGTCCTAAGAGTCAAAATAATTTTGGTATTATATTAATTTATTTATTCTGCTTTGACCTGTGTACTTCTTTGCTATACTCTTACATATTGTTTAACACTAGTTAGAATAATAGCAGTTTATACTATAGACCCTTGAACCAAATCACGAAGACTGAATATTATACAACAGGAAATAAGTGGAATCACTAAAGCGAAATTTATACCATTCATAGATTTAACTAGAGGATATCGGCCAAAATTGTCTCTAATTTTGGTTAATAAGGAATTTGGGATTGGAATTGGTATTGAGAAACGCTTTTTTTCTGTTTTAGTAAATTTATTACAAACGTTGAAGGACTAAAGGCCTTATCAGAAAAGCATGCTTCGAACAACTCGAGTTTCTTTCGAACAACCTTTTTTGAAAATTGCTCGAACAGCTGTGAAGGGGCGAAGGATTGCTGTAAGTAAAATGACACGCTCTGACCTCAGCCGAGCTCTATCTTTCAACTGAAAAATCAACTCACAGATTTTTCTGCTTTCAAAAATGAACATCCAATGTATTATTTCTTTTGTTTCGCCCGCGCTTTGGTTGACGTTCGTAAATAGAAATGGAGCACCATTCTGCTTAAAGTATTATACCCCACTTCTGATGCGTTTAACGAATTCGAGGCTGCCATCTTGTTTATGACGTAGGGAGACGAAGAACCCTTATTGGCTGAAATCTAAAGCAATCTTAATTTAGAGCAATTCTTTCAGCACACTGAGAAAAAGTTGTTTGAAGCCTTTTCTATGGCAACTGGGTGGAAATTTCTTTAAAGGGTTACTTGAAGGAAAAATTATTCCAGATACGTGTCTGATAAGGCCTTTACTTTGCTGCGCTTCTCCAATTCCTAGTTGGTTCTCTTAAATCACGGGTTTAGGTATTAAAAATCTAATACACTAAATTTCTTCGCATAAAAGCACTTTTAGAGCTATTACAAGTCCAACCAACAGCAAAATAAACTGAAATAGGCAAAATAAAAAAAACCATTGATTAAAAATGTTTTATAATGTAGACATATTTTATCTCTGATTACCATAAATTAGATAGCTAAAGCTGAATGAGAAATAGGGCAAATGAAAATAAAAAGGCTTACATATCGGTGTTGTGGTTGAGGGCGGATATTTTGAATGTCATCTCTCCCATTCCCCCGACGGGAACTCGGTCACTTCCGGTAGTAAATCTCAGGAACTGCTTCTGAAGATCGGAGCTGTAGCTTTTTAGGATCTCCAGAATTCCCTGCAATGCGAGAGCATTTTAGAAAACAAGCCAGAGTAAATAGAATTAAAAAAATAATGAAAATAGAATCGTAAGGTCTCCAAGTGGCAAGTGGCGTGTAAGTTACGGAGTTCCAATCCCCGAAGGGGATGTACCTCCACATCAGAATTAATGAGGTAGATTACTGAGATTAGTGTTGCATAAAGTATAGGAATTACAAGAAGAAAAATTAATGGGCAGTGGCATTACGCCTGATAAAAAATAGCGAGCGGACGGAGTCCGCACGCCATGATGCTATTGGCCCATTCGATAGTTTTCCCTGGGCGGGCAGAACCTCCCAGTGATTTGAGCGTCGGAGCCACTCAATCCTATCGGTGGGCGTGGAAAACAACTGGCATTTTCGGTGAGAAGATGAACGGCCGAAACAGATGGATTCGAACAACATACGTTGTAAGAATACCAGAGTAAAGAAAAACTATGGAAGTAAGGAAAATAATTTTGAATAAAATGTATTTTTAAATGAATCCAACTTGCTCAAATGCCGGCAAAAGTGCGGTGGTAGAGAAAAAAGGGACATCGCGAACGGGCGTCGAGTCAGCTCACGATGAAGAGAGAGTTAATTACTGAGGGGAATGAAGTCATTTACAAAAAAGTAAAAATAAATAAAAGAGTAGGAAATTAAGAACAATAGTTAACAAAAATAAGTCCCTTGCTACCATCTGGTGGCCGGGGAAAGAAGCAGAAGATGACCCGAGCGCAAAATTGAACCGAAGGGGTAACCCTCCCGATTCATGACCGCGCCGGAGCTCGTAAGGTCTCCTAGACCGAGTTCTACTTCCGTTGTCACTCAGATGTTCTTTTTTCAGTACTGTTTTCATTCAAGAGGGTTATATAAAAATTCTAACTATATTCTAAACTATATAGTTAGAGAGGTCTTAAGAAATTTTGAATCCATGGGACGCTATGCTAGAGACATTAAAAATCACGAGTTTATTGTCTGCATTGAGTGACCGTGCTAAAACAAGCAGACATCCAGCGTTGAAATAATCTTTTACCGCTGACCTTACGAGGCTGAAATAGTGGAGCAAATAGTACCTTTTTCAAGTTTTCCAAATACTTGCGACAACTTAAAAAAAATTTTTTTTTTTATAAAAATGGATGTATGGGATTTTTTGTGGTTTTTAACATTTGTTTAATACTATTTAAGAAAAAGATGCTAAAATTAAGAAGAGAAAGATAAAATTATTTTTCCTAAAAAGGAAAAAATGGATAAAAATTTACAAAAAAAATAACATAAACGGGACCCATTTTGTACCAACAGTTTTTATGAACAAATTCTCAATTTTTCAATTCTGATGTGTTTTTATGTTATTCAATTTTGAAATGACCTTCAGGATAACAGATGTTTTAATTTTTACAAAACATAAAACACTTTATCTTAGTTATTATATGAAATTGCTTAAAAAAAACAACGATTATATTTACATAAGTGACTGTAAATTTTTTAATAAAACAGTGATTGATAAATCTGAAGGTTAAAACACTTCCAATATTATACAGAACATACGCAAAAAATTTAAATTAATTATTTTCAAAACTTTTTGAGCAATCACTGACCCCATTTGCGCATTTAAAAAAAAACACATTTCGAGTAAAACGCGTTTTAAAGGACGACATCTTGCTTTAAGTAATGGCATCTGTTTTTCCTATATATATAAGCCACTTGTAGTTTTTGTTCTAGTGAACAGAAAATAATAAACTTGGTATTTTCATAAAGCTAATAAGATGGCCTATAAATCATAAAAAAATCGTCAATTTTTATAAAATTCGCAATTTTAGAATAGCCAAATACCTTATCACCCTCTATCCTCGTTTCCTTTGATAAGATGAGAAGGAAAGGTTTATTATACATAGGGAAAGTGTACCCGTGATAAAACGTTTAGCTGTCTGATAAATTGATCTTTCATTCAATAATAAGATGGAGAATAAAAATGTATCAAAGCTTTTAACCGCGAATGAAATTGTTAATTTAATTGAGTGAGTGAGTGAATATTAACGTCCCTCTGTTATACAGAACATACGCAAAATGGCACCTGAACTGGCACCCCCTCTCCTAACTACCACACCACACCAACGGGAGGACGTTTGAGCTCTCGATAGATTTTACGTGCATCGCTCCCCTACACTACGGGTCTTCAGTGGTACTGGGATCGAACTCATGACACGCTAGCCACGATCCGATGCCTAGACCACTCGGCTACCGCGGCCACTTGTTAATTTAATTAATCAGTGAGCTAAATGTATTGACGTATTACAGATTTTGCAGGACTTACTTGATGATGGGTTCCTCTTCGTGAAAGCCATCGTACACGGTCACTTTTCGCAGCTCGTCCATGTCCAGGGTGGGACACCCACACACCAACATCTCTACTTCCTCTGGTCGAAGCATCTATTGGAGAGAAATGAAAAAATAATGTTATATTAGGATTTGCGGAAACTTAAATTTTTTATTAACTAAAGCTATACGGGGGTGGTTCCATATATATCCGGCCTGACCTAGAGATGTCGGTAATTGTTTGAAAAATATTAAAAAAAGTACGCAATCTATAAAGCATATGTTTCAAGTTTGAAGACACCACGTTGCTTAGTATTTGTTTTTTCAGTCATCAATAGTGAAGGTTTTCAGTGCAAATGGAGAAAATTGGCCATCGTTATGTGATACAATACTTTTATTTGAAAGGTAGCCCAACGCCAATATAATATCTGAACTAGATTCTACTCTGGGTGAGTCTGCTCCTTCGTTTACAGCAGTAAAATATCGGGTAGCCGAATTTAAACGAGGCCGCACGAGCATCGCAGTGCCCACCACATGAGGTGGCGACTCCGGAAATGGTGAAGAAATTCCACAAAGCAGTACTGGATGATCGTCGACTGAGAGTGCGCGACCTAGCGGACATAGTAGGCGTTTCAAAAAGTGCATATTATCCGAAAATTTAGGCTTGAGAAAGCAGTGCCGAGTTTTCTCACACACGGGCAAAAACAGCGTCGTGAAGATGTTTCAATTGAGTATTTAGTAAAGTTTCACAGCAACAAAGCAGAATTTGTGCACTGTTTCATAACCATGGATAAAGCATGGGTCCATTACTTCACACCAGAGATAAATAACAATCAAAACAATGGACTGAAAAGGGAGAGCCAGCTCCAAAAAAGCCGAAGACCGTTCTATCTGCAGGCAAAGTCATGACGTCAGTTTCTTAGGATTCACGCGGGATAATTTTCATTGACTATCTTGAAAAAGGAAAAACTATCAACGGCGAGTTTTGCAAGAGCTTACTGCAACGTTTGAGCAAAGAAATCAAGCAAAACGGCCGATTTGGCTAAGAAGAAAGTGTTGTTTCCTCAAGACAATGCACCTGCTCGCAAATCCGCTTTTAAACTGGCCAAAATTTATGAATAAAAGAAAATACAAATAAGTTTGAATTGCTACCTCATGCATCCTATTCGCCAGATTTAGGCCCCTCGGATTATTTTCTATTCCAAAAAACGAAAAAATGGTTCAGTGGTCAAAGATTTTCCAACGATAAAGAAGTGATGTCGGCAGTTAATAGCTGTTTTGAGGAGCAAGACAGTTATTATAAAAAGGGTATCTAACTTATTGAACATCGCTGGGAAAGTGTATAGAGCTGAAAGGAGATTATGTTGAAAAATAAAGACATTTTTTCCCCAAAATTTTTGTGTTTCCTTTGTTGGATTGGATACTTCCAGGACCACCAGTAGTATGGGTTTGATGGCTGTCAGATAAAAAGTGCCTTTCTCGAGATGATGGCTGTCAGATAAAAAGTGTCAGTTGGTATAGTATCAAGAATTGAGAAGAACATTATACTCTTATAATATGTTCTCTATATTTTAAAAATCGGATAAGAAATAAGTAAAATTGTTACCCGCAAACGAGGTATTTTTCAATAAAAAAAGTGAAGAGAGAAAAAAAAATTTTCATTCACGAATAAAAAAAAAAGAATAGTAATTGTGATGGGAAAATCATTGATAGAGCTCATCAAAATGGGGAAGCATAACTTTTAGCAAGTTTGTATCTTCACATTATTGTGCAACAAACACTTAAAAGAAAATAACCTTGAGAGAAATTACGCAATTGAAACGATGTGAGCAAATGAAGCGCACTAAGAAACAATTATAAAGAGAGTTAGAATTATCGCAGTTAGAATCGTCTTACTGGTAAATTGACGAAAATGTTTTTCTCCTGTTGGAGTTCACGTGGCGATAGATTTTCGAGAAAGTACGCCGTTCTTTTTTCAAGGCGAAAAAAAAAAACATTTTAGAATCGGGGGAATGTCTGAAGAAAAAATATTAAAAGAAATGTTTATCGGTCGAAATCATCATTTAATCACTCAGCGACATTGGAAATGGACAGAAAAAATGTCGGCTTGCTTATTTTAGTAATTCTCGCTGCTGTAGAATTAATTTTTATAATAATATCGAACCCTATTGACGCAACGGAAAACGAAGTTAAAATTAATAATAAAACATGCATTCGTTCGACTCACATAGGAAGGAAAATATTTTATCATGAGTGTTTAAAACACGGAGTAAATGTTCATGACATACGACATTTCTTTAATTTAAACTCAACATATTTATCAGCTAGCTTTTAGGAGTTCAACTGTCTGAGAAGGAATTTCAGAAAGTATGTGAACAATGTTCAAACTGAAACATCCTTCGTGTTTACTGTGTGTGGGAGCATCACAATCGGGAAAAACCTCGCTGGTGCGACAAATTATTGCACATAAATCATATGAATATGAATTCAAAAACATTATATGATGCTTCAAAGTTTTTCAGCCCTGGTTCATTGAAGAAAAAGAAATCAAATTTGTTCAAGGTCTCCCAGAAAAGTTCCAAAGCGAAAGCCTACTTATAATTGACGATTTAATGAATGACTTGAACGAAAAAATTGCTGAATTGTTTACGATTACAGCACACCATTCTAAAATTAGTGTAATCCTGATTTTACAAAATTTATTTCCCAGAAATTGAGTGATGCGAGACATAAGTCTGAATGCACAGTATATAATATTGTTTAAAAACAACCGTGATGTAGGGCAAATTCAGAACTTTGCAAGACAAGTATATGGAAACAAAGCATCATCATTTATGGATGCTTACAAAAAGAGCACGCAAGGTAATTTTAACTATTTGTTGGTGGATCTACACCCGAGAACGGACGAAAAATTTAGGCTCCGAGAGAGCGTGTTCCCTGATTCCAATGGATTTTATTGGATTTATGTACCGATAAAATGAAGAACATAAAGAAACATTACCATTTATTGAAAGTATTGCTCAGCGCTTCTCCAGCACAAAAAAAAGCCATTATACGAACCGCCGATAAAAGTCAATTACATTGTCTATGCGAAATTTGCTTAAACGTCTTAGGTGGTAATTTATCAGTGAACGTAAAGAAATTACGTAAATATAAAAGAGCCATAAGAAAAGTTGTCGATAAAAAATTATCCTTAGAAAAAAAAAAGAAAAGAATTAATGAATCAAACTGGGGATTCCTTCCTATTATTCTTCCTGCTGTCATTTCTACCTTGGCAACTTTTGCTGGAAAAGCACTATCACAGCAAATTTAACATCTGGAGCAATGGCCAGAAGAACAGCTGTTATTCCTGAAGAATTCGTATCATCCTATTTTTCGAAAACACCTGACACTGGAGCAAAAGATATTGAAAACCAAATATCGAGACTTCTTCATGAATCAAATTATTCTGACGATACAAAAGCAAAACTATTAAGCCAATTGCTTTTGAAGTATCAGCATATTATTAACGAGCCTAAACCACCATTGCGTGTTACTATTGAAGAGTCAAAGGAGCAGGGACAAGAATTACCTAGAAGTAACACATTGGAAGATTCTATATTACGCGAAATAATTCTTTCCGTTCCTACCAATTTCCAAAAATGTATTCAACCCATTGTAGAAAAACTGAAGACCCGTAGCTATGCTTGGAATGAATATGGTGAATTGATGAAAGATAGTGAAATCATCAAAGGTACGAACGTTATTGATTTATTTTCGTATTTGATGAGGAACGTAAAAAAAGGGTATGAACCATATGGTTTTGCTGTTTTTTGGAAGGGCATAAAAGAGATAAAAATCCCTACACGATGGATTGGCAACCAAAAGTTAGTGCGAGATCTTGAGTTCGATGTAAACATAGAGGAGGATGAGAACAAAATCGATATCACATCTTTAGAACGAAGTATTACCCCAAGAGGAAAAAAGAAGAAACAAAGTGGAAAAAGAAAATGGAAAAACTACTAGAATCAGTGTATTATGATTTTTCCAATCCAGCATCGTTCGGTGGAGTAAAGAAACTGTCAAAAATCTCTAAAGTATCATACGAGAAAGTAAAACGCTGGCTAATGACCCAGGATACGTATTCTTTACATAAACCAGTTCGGTATAAATATTCTCGAAGAGCAACTCTTTCATATGGGATAAATGATTTATGGCAATGTGATTTGGTGGACTTACAACATTTAGCTGTACATAATAGTGGACTTAAGTTCTTACTCACTATAATTGATGTGTTTTCAAAGTATGCCTATGTTATACCGCTTAAAAATAAAACTTCTACTGCTGTAAAGGATGCCTTTGAAATTTTATTGCAGCAGGTTAAGCCTAAGAACATTCAAAGCGACAAAGGCAAGGAATTTTATAATACACAAATCCAAGCTTTATTTAAGAAGTATGGAATTAATCACTATTCAGCAGAAGGGGATCATAAAGCTAGCGTTGTTGAAAGGTTCAACAGAACATTAAAAACTAAAATGTTCAGGGTTTTTACATATAGAAAATCTTATAAGTATGAGGACGTTTTACAATCTCTAGTGAAGTCGTATAATAACAGCGTACATCGCATTATAGGTATGGCATCAGCAAAAGTCACTCGTGATTCAGAACCGTTGATCTTCAAAACATTATATGGTTATACATTAAAAAACCCGAAAGTGACACTAAATAAGGGAGATTTAGTAAGAATATCGAAAGCTAAGAAATCGTTCCGACGAGGATACTTACCAGGTTGGAGTGATGAGGCATTTAAAATCTCGAAAGTATATCCCTCTCATCCAACCACGTTTGAGCTTCAGGATCTTAAATCAGAAACTATAAAAGGACGATTCTATGCAGAGGAACTCCAGAAAATTTCGAAGCGTTCGGATGATTATTGGCATGTAGAAAAGGTTCTCAAAACAAAAGGCAGAGGTAGTAAAAAAGAGTATTATGTAAAGTGGAAAGGCTTTGATAATCGGTTCAATTCATGGGTAAAGGCAGCATGGATGAAGTGAACGATTTTTATGTTACATTACCCAGCAACGCGAGCATGGATTACTTTCCAAAAAATACGCAAGCATCATTTAGAACTAAACTAGCGCGTCCAATAATACTAACCGGTGAATGGGAAGTAGGTTTATCAGAGATTTTCGTTCCCCGAACCTGGTTCAACATCGGAAATCATAACAAAAAATATTCGATAACATATGAAGAAACTAAAATTGTGGAAAAAGATTATGTTGAACATGAAATCAGAGTGAAAATTGACGAGGGAACTTCAGACAAGGAGGTAATTGATACAATTAACCAAAGTATTGAAGAAAAATGTGGGCATTTTGTCTCTTTTGCATTGGATCAAAAGAATATAATCGTGTATATCGCTCCGAATTATGAACTGCACTTGACAGCTGCTGATGCACCGCGATTGTTAACTATGTTACACTTACCGAGAGAAGATAGAATTATAAAAAATTCAGAGAGTTTTATGTTCAGAAAACCCACAAAGACAAACAAAGACAATTTTCTGAAAACTATTGCTAGAAATCTCAAGAGACATTATATAATTCGAGCCACCAGGTTTAATCATAAATATACCGATCTTGACAATATGCACCATGAAATATTCCAGCATATAAATTTTAATCTTATGCAGACTGGGATTGGAGGAGCGGCAGATTTTATTTTCGACTTCACGGAGAATAAGGTTCAAATAACTGTTCAAAAAAATGTTGCACTCGAATTCCGGTTACTATATGCCCCTTTGCTTATGAGGATGTTGAGCATGACGAAAGATGTTGTTTTAACCGGTAAAACTCTAGATGTTTTACAAAAAATTGATAGACCTCCATTGAAGGAATTTTTCCGCGTTAGCATTACAGATAAACCAACAATTCCTGTGAAAGTAAAGAAAACCGAACATTTAGAACTAGAAGTAGGATTTTATAAAAATTCTGAGCAGTTGTTTGGATCCTTTAAACATCTTGCTTTAAATCATTTAGCAAATAATAAAGTAAAAATTCATATTCCTGATACATCTACTGTGAATTTACAAGATGGATTGAGAGATCTTTTAGGATTTAAAAAATCCACATTACACGGAGGAACTCATATATCTGATTATCCACTGGAATTAGACGGAGGAATCACTGAAATTTATGTCTATAGTGATATCATAGAATCTCATTTTGTGGGGGATACTATTGCTCCTTTACTCCGTATTATTCCTGTGATGTCAACTAAAGAAGACCAAATAGTGCTAAACTACCAAAGACCGCTGTATTTTCCTCTACGAAAGAATTATATTTATTGTATTGAAATCGAATTGAAAAGTAGTTCTGGAGATGGTATAATTTTTACGAGCGGGAAAACGCTCTTAGTACTCTCCTTCCTTCGCAGAACAGTATAAAAATACTACTTAACACATGCTGAATCATTTAAATCCTGACTGCGAAAGAGAATGCATTTAAATCAAAAAGCTTGCGAGGATTATTATTGCTCGCAGGTGCAGGCTGGTGGGGGGCAGTATTTTCAGGGAGTTAGCCACCAAAGAGGATATGGAATGTTTTCAAACTTATTCCGATTCATAACTCCCATAGCATTGAAAGCAGGAAAATATCTAGGAAAACATCTTCTGAGCACAGGTTCAAAAGTAATGTCAGATGTTGTCTCAGGTTCATCTCTGAAAGATTCAGCGAGATCACGATTTCGTGAAACATCAAAAAAGATAAAAGATGACATTATGCATAAAATCCAGAGTGGTTCGGGTATAAAAAGAAAGAAATCCCACAAAGAAAATCATTCGCATCGTGTCAAGCGAAATCGAAAGAGACGAAAAGAAACAGACATATTCTCGTAGTAATATGGATTCCAGAGCGTGTGCATGCGTGAAAAGTGAATTAGATCTGTTTAATGTAAATCCCGTGCAATTATCAACAGAAGACAGCTCATTTACGGAGATTTTTCCTGTTGCATCTCTGAGTGATAAGACTCCTATCGAATTTTATGTAAGCGGAAGTGGTGAACACTATCTTGATTTAGCCCATACACTTCTACATTTGCAAGTAAAAACTAAAAAGAGAAATGGAACAATACTTGGAGCGCCTGATCAAGTAGCTCCTATTAATTATCTTCTTAATACATTATTTTCTGAATGTTCAGTTACGCTAAATGATAAACAGGTTTATTCACAAGCTAATTATTCATACAGATGCATATTTGATGCTTTGCTTTCACCTCGAGCTGTTCAAGAATCAATGCTGACATCCGGTCTTTTCTACAAAGATGCTGCTTCTAAGCATGAATCCGTAGAACTAGCTAATGGGAGCGATAATATAAATCCTGGTTATCAAACCAGATACAACATTTGCAAAGATAGTAAACTTATAGATATGATAGGTCCATTACATTTCGATCTAGGCAACCAGAGTAAATGTCTTATCAATTCGGTGAATTTTCGAGTTAAGTTAGAAAGAAATAAAGATTCCTTTGCTCTAATGTCAGCTACGCAGGATTTTAAAATACTAATACTACATGCATCTTTATTTGTTAGAAAAGTGAAAGTTGCTCCCTCAATTTTGATTGCTCATGAGGTAGCTTTAAGCAAGGGTGTCATTAAAATGCCGATTCGTAGAACAGAAGTAAAATCTTTCGCACTCTCTTCAGGAATGCAATCAGTAACTATTCCTAATGCGTTTATTGGGCAGTTACCGACACGACTTATAATAGGTATGGTTTCTAATACTGCATTTAATGGAGATTTTTCAAAAAATCCATTTAATTTTAAGCATTATGATTTATCATACCTCTGTATATTAGATGGAAATCGTATGATTCCTTTAAAGCCTTTTCAACCAAAATTTGATCAAAGTAACAGTTACGGCAGATGTTATATGAGTCTATTTACTGATTTAGGTCGATACCATAAAGATCAGGACATTAATATAAGTTACAGTGAATATAAGGATGGGTATACATTGTTCGCTGTAGACTTGACTCCTGATCTCAGCGCAGACGGAATGCACGAAAGTGTTTTACGCAATGGTAATTTAACTATTGATATAAAATTCAGCAAAGCATTACCTGAAACAGTTAATTTAATGGTTTATTCAGAGTATCGAAATACTATAGAGATTGATAAAACTCGTAGCATTTTTTCAGATTTTAAAGATGGATAGTATAACTCTGTGTAGACTTGCATGCAGCGATTTCCTTCTTCGCTCCGAATTTGGGGGTGTATATGCTTCTGATGAATTGCCTAAAACACTCGATAGTTATTCGTGTTTTATTGTAAATTTAGATCCTAAAACAAAACCGGGGAGTCATTGGATTGCAATAGCTTTTAGAAACAACAAATGTTTCTATTTTTGTAGTTACGCTTCTGTGCCGAACAACAAAAATATTTTAAAGTTCATAACAGATAATGCTGAAAATTTAGTATGGAACAAATGTCGATATCAAAGCCTAGTGTCGTATACCTGTGGTCACTTTTGCCTCCATTTCTTGTACAATTTTGTGAGAAACCAGTCTTTGTCGCCTCTGGAGTCTGATAAAATTGAAAATAACGAAAAGTTTATTAAAAAATTTGTAGCTCGTAAATTTCGCTTGCAAAACTGTTGCTTTTCACCATATTCAAATCAAACTTGTGAAGCACGTGATTTCAGAAATAAACATGTTTAGACATGTATCTACAAAATATTATGACCTTGATGCATATATAAATTCAAGTTTCAACATGTTTTTTCTGGAGGTCGCATTTCATACCGCACATATAAAAGAGATACACTAAGCGTGAAACTCTCATTGTTGCTTCGATTGATTTAGCAAACAATGACTTCCGAACCGCGATATGGTTTTATGTACTTGAAGCGTACTGGATCAGCATATATGATCCATTGCTTCACTGATTCTCTTTACGAAAATATGATATCCTGTGGGCAAGCGGCGAACTCCTATCAAATGGATACAGTTGATTCAGATTGCAGATTAAAGATTGCCTATTTCAAAGTCCTCAACAATAATGATATTGTCAGAGAACTCCATAATGGCTTTGCTATGAACCATCGACAAATATTTGATTGTAAAGCGTAATACAAAACAAACATCGGCAAATCAGTTACTTATGATTCGAAAGATCTACAATGGATTTGGTGATTAGTGCGATTAGAATTGCTGACAAGTTCAAAGCAATGTAGAATGATTGCACCGAGAAAATGAGTAACGTTTTAACTCTGCATATAATTGTAATATCATACAACATTTGTATCCATTCATCGTACTATATTGTAAGCAAACGAAATTGATTGTTGCACTTTCAGTCTTCAAAATTGATTTGGTGCCTTACATGTAAAAACAACGCAAAGAAACTGATTGTAATTCAATGTAATTTTTAAACTATCCCTAAATAAAGATCTAATTTATATAACGTCAAGTGCGTCTGTGTTATTTTTCTTTCATTTGTCATTTTGTCTTACGCAATGGGGAAGTCACGTTTTGTTTCATTAACGCTTATATAATCGGGGTATAAATACCAGTTACATAACCCATTGTATAAATACTAACGATCTTGATGAAGTATTCATCTTCTCCTCTTCCTGACGATCTTGTTGAAGTATTCATCTTCTCCTCTTCCTGACTATCTTGTGAAGTCATTTTCCCTCTTCCTTGGGTGTGAGTTTCAAAGCTATACAAGCTCAACATAGATAGTCAAAAGGCGAGTGTCAGTAAGTGTTTGAATTTTATTATTTTTCAGGATGCTTATGTGGCATGTCTAATATAAATTTCTTAAGAAAATAATGCTAAGTTTTTCGCTCTCACCAATAGGCTTAACTGATAGCGAATCTGATGGTGAGCAGCTTTTTTCTCCTCCTCCTCCGAAAGAAAAATACAGCAACGGTAAACTAAATTAAATTATTTTTATAAGTCAATTTAGAGTTAAGCTGTTATTTAGCAGTAAAGCAAGCGTTTTTTTTTAATAGAAAAAAGGAAAGCGAGGGTCGAGAAAAAAGAGGAGCCCAGCAAAAAACCGCGAACTGACTACAATTTCTCGGATCCAGCCGAGGAGAGAAAAATAATCCCGCCAATAAGTGCTTATTTAGGGAAAGGTCTTACAATCAGCATTAAAGAGTACCGCAAATCATTTTATCTATCTCTACAGAAGACCGTCGGGGAAGACACAAAAAACAGATTTAACATGAACTTAGAACAGCTTGGAGCACTAAAAAAAGCAATTAACGTTTTCAACGAGCACATAAAGAAGAATTGACTTTTTAAACGAAACATTTGTTTTAAAAAAAACTAAGTTGACGTTCTTCCCTTTTTAAAATGTTTAACAGACTTGCTTCTAGTTTTAGAAATTACATTTCTGCCTATAGGCACATACCAACGCACTTAGATCCGTATTCTTTGTACGAAGATATAAGAAATGATATTTTTTGCTTTTATTACAGCAAAACATACCATTTCGACTTTTAATATGCATAAACATAGAACTAATAAAAGACACTCATCCCGGGTATTTAATACAAAATGCTTATTTTTGTTCTTTTGCTGAGCGCATAATATCTTCTAATCAAATAAAAAATAAAATTAAGACCTGTTTCGAAAAAATATTTAACTCCATCGAAACATTCATCAAAAATGGTAGTGGATGGGTTATTAATAAAATAAATTTCTTAGATGTGCATATTGGAATTTATAGAGAACCACGAGGAGGTTGTAGTAATATAAAACTACCCCAATGCTTAAAGAAGAAAAGGTCTCTTCTTAGTATAAAATGTAGTGATCACAGATGTTTCGTGTACAGTTGCTTAGCTCATCTGTTTCCAACCGACACAAATTCCAATTCTCCAAGTAGTTATAAAAGTAAACTAAAATGCTTAAAATTAAAAAATCTGAGTTTCCCATGAAACTCTCTGATATCAGCGTTTCGAAAAAATAAACGATTTAAAAATAAATATTTTTACGTATGAGAAAGTATTCCCCTTATACATAAGTAACAGGAAAAAATGTTCTGAAATAAATTTACTTCTGTATAAAGAACATTATTTTTTAATTAAAAGTTTAAACCGATTTTTAAATACGAAAAAGGGCATTCACCATTTTTGTTCTCGTTGTTTAATAGGATTTCAGAGACAAAAGAGTCTTACGGACCATAGGCGAGTATGCTGCCAAAAGGCCCCCCAAAAACTCTCTCCACCCAAAGTAAATACTGTAAAATTTAATAATATATACAAAATGCTATATCATCCTTACGTAATATATGCAGATTCTGAATGTATCACAAAAAAA
Source organism: Trichonephila clavata (assembly GCA_019973975.1). NCBI lineage: Eukaryota > Metazoa > Arthropoda > Arachnida > Araneae > Nephilidae > Trichonephila > Trichonephila clavata. Next base: position 2,440 of record BMAO01025128.1, on the reverse strand, counting down.
TATTTCCACAGTTTTACAAGATACCTCCAAAAGTTTTTCGGCTAACATAGAGCATCACGAACCAATCAGTTTCTCTGTTATAGCTATAAATATTAAAAACGAAATTATATTCCACAAATTTTATTGTGGAGAAAATACAGTCCAAATATTTTTAAATACGATTAAAAGACTTGCAAAGTCTTTATTTAAAAAACTATCGATAAACAAAGCAATAATCAAAGATAGCATATCGAAAGAAAAACCAAACATTTGTTACATTTGTCGATTAAAGTTTCAATCGGGCGATAGAATAGTAAAGGATCATTGCCATGTCTTAGGAATATTCCGCGGTTTTTGTCATGATTACTGTAATTTAAATTTGAAACGAAGTAACTTCATACCCGTTATTCTTCATAATTTTAAAGGATACGATTCTCATTTAATATTAAAACACATGACTTCAGAATTTGTACAGCAAATTCACATCATCCCTACAAATACCCAAAAATTTACAAGTTTTACCCTTGATAATTATATTAAATTTATGGATTCCTTTGCATTTCTCGATTCATCTTTATCTTCTCTAGTAGAAACTTTAAAAACTTCAGGACATCGATTCGAGATTTTTGATTCTTTTTTTCATAACAAACCACATAAGGATTTACTAAAAAAAAGGGATTTTTCCCTTACAGCTATTTTTCTTCAAAACTTATTCTAAATAAAAAAATTTTTCCACCACACGAAGCTTTTTTAACACCCTAACTAACTCGAATATTAGAAAGAAGGAATATGAACATGCTCTAGATGTTTATCGAAAATTTAATTGCAAAAATTTCAAGATTACCTCGAGTTTATCAAAACACAGATACAATTCTTTTAGCCGAGGTATTCCAGTCTTTCCGAAAAATGAGCATGCAATATTACGATTAGACCCCGTTCATTTCTAACTATTGCTGATATGACGTGGCATGCAGGTTTGAAATTCACGTGTCAAGAATTAAAGTTATTTTCGAAAGTAGAAGACTATGTTTTACTCAAATCTCAGATGAGAGGTGATATGTGCTTTCTCGCTCAAAGGTATGCTCGGGCGAATAACCCATATCTTTCCTGTTATAACCCGAGCGAACCTTCAAGCTATATGTTAACTTGGATGTTAATAATTTGTATGGATTTTGTATGTGTGAACATTTGCCTGTGGGGGATTTTCGCGTTGGCTCTCATCTGAGGAAATAGCTGTTTTTGATGTTTCAAATATTTCTCGATACTCACCTACAGGCTACTTATTAGAAGTAGATCTGTTGTATAGTAAATCGGCTCAAGATTTGCACGACTTTCCTTTAGCACCGGAACACTTAACTATTAAGAACCGCATGTTATCGATTATCAAAAATACCTATTGTTTGATAAAAATATTTCTTTCACAGAGAATAAAAAGTTAACCCCAAATTTTACGCTAAAAAAACGCTATATTTTACATTACAGAAATTTAAAATTCTATTTAAAACACGGAATGACGTTAAAAAAATTCATCGGATATTAGCATTTTCTCAATCAGATTGGTTACGAAGTTACATAGATTTTAACAATGAAAAACGCCAACAAGCAAAAAGTGATTTCGAAAAATCATTTTCAAAAAAATGAACAATGCATTTTTTGGAAAGACTTGCCAGAACGTTAGAAAGAGAATAAATTTAAAAGCTGCTCTTACACCGGCTGAATGTCGCAAAAATTTAGCACACCCTCTGCTCGAATATTTTGAAAGCATAAACGAAAACTTCGCTATCTTTAAAATGAAGAGAATTAATTTAATACTTGATAAACCGATTTACGTAGGATTTTGTGTGCTCGAATTAGCCAAGCTGCATATGTATACTTTATACTACTCAAAGTTCAAAAATTATTATAAGAAGAATTGTAAGCTCTTTTACACTGATACGGATTCTTTATATATGCAGATATTTACAAATGACGTTTATAAAGATTTTAAAATGAATTTTCTGACATCATGGATCTCAGCAATTATCCATCAACAAGTAAATTTTTTAATTCTGAAAACAACAATAAATTATTCTAGAGTTTATCGGCTTACGATGTAAAATGTACAGCTACAAATGTGAAAATTCTGAAACAAAAAAAGCAAAAGGAGTAAAAAGCTGAAAATTTACAACGCAAAATAACGATGAAAATTTTAAAAACACTTTATTTAATGAAACATTGCTTCGCCACAAGCAATTTTCTATACAGTCTAAAGCACATACTCTGTCTACAACTGTAACAAACAAAAATTTCTTTATCTCCGTTTTACGACAAATGTATTTAAATGATGATGGTATTACAGGGAAATGCTTTGGTTTTTCGTTGATTAAATAATATAATAGCAACTTTGTTTGCCTTTATTTGTTTTTCTTAAGGATAATTTTTTTTAAATTTTCCAATAATAGAAAGAGATTTATTAATCAAT